>JAPYZR010000349.1:0-35417 GCA_030522945.1 Trichopria nigra | reverse complement strand
ATTTACTACTCCGAAAACAACATGTTTTCGGAGTTTCGTTCAAGTTCGGATCCGCGGCGGGGAGCGGCATCGACGGCGTAACAATACGTTACAATATATGAATTGAAAATATATAATCGTCGAAATCATTTTCGATAGTTGAATTTGCTCTATTTTTTCAGTCGCTCCTTGCATTAAATGCTTTTTTTTTACTCCACTTCTCTCTTTAGTTTTTATGTTCCGTATCTTGCATCTTATTCTACTCGCTCTATTACAGGCTTACTTATTACAGTCATTTATGAAAGTATACGCGCGATGTGATCAGACGCGAATAAATAAGCTTTTACTTTTTTTTTTATTCACTGATTAAATTTGAAAATACATCATTTCATCAAGGGGAAAAGTTTTCGCCTCGATCTATCTACAGAAAATAAAAGTGCTAAATTGGACCTTAGGACATTTAGTATGATAATTATTAATTCGGTGGCAGCCCATCATGCTTATGCATTTGCACAGTCAGCATGGGCCAATTAAAAATAATTCGCTATAATTATAAAATACCGATCGGATCAATTTTTTACCCAATTTTTAATTGTGTGCGGAATAACTATGCTAATACAATAGGTGTTGATATGTGGAATTACAGAACGCGCTGGCAACACTGCAATGCGAGTACTGAATCTTCTTATCAGCACGTACATGTACGTACAATATTATGCCTTTATACCGGCCTTTTTCAATGCCGGCAAAGTCATGCGTACATACAGGTATGTGCTGACGACATCATGGTTTTCCCGCAGAAATTCTTTTCTTGATGGAAAAGTAGATTTTGTAAAAAACGATTTGCTCACTTTCTCGCACATTGCAATGCTCCCGAAGAGATATCAGCTGCATATCAGCGAAGAAATGGTGAACCGGTTCTTCGATTTTTATGGGCGGTTTATTCGGCGCCAGTCGGTTTGAGCCTAATTTCGCCTCGAAAAGGGAACAAAGTGGCAAAGAAAAAAGAAAATGATGATCCCACTGAATACGAAAAAAAAAAAACAAAGGAGTAATCGTCCTGACACGAAAAAACACTTTAGACTTGCGAATGATGTTGCGAGATGTTCCGTGAAAGGAGTTAATTGCACATAATGTAACATGGAGCAGTGATGAAGGTAACAGCGAATAATGTTATTAGTTAATGGTTTGAAAAGTTTTCCGTGATTTAAGTGTACGCATTGTTCTAATAATTTGGAACTATGAACGTTAAAATTATATATATATATATATATATATATATGTGTTAGGAAATATGTGATTAGAAAATATTGCAATGTGGGGCTCGATTAAATACACTGAAAAAAAATTTGTTATTTTCAAGTAAATATTTACTTGAATTAAGATTTTGTTTCCTTCTTTTTAGTAAATCTTGCTTAATTCAAGAAAATCTTTTCTTAATTCAAGTAAAGAATTACTTGAAAATAACAATTTTTTTCGTTTTTTTTTGCATTATTAGGACATTAATTATTGACAGTTGTTTGTTAAATTTTATGTGAACAAACAAAAACTCCTTCCAATGAAATTTCATGGACAAATCAACTTTTATGATTACCTAATAAATCTGTAATAATACAGCGTTTGACAACGAAAACAAACCTAAAAATGGATGTTGTTGCATCCAAGCATTATATGTACAAAATCAACACCAGGACCAGAAACGAACAATGACATATACTGTCCGTACGAGAATGAGAAAGATTTACTTCTGCAAAACCCATTTCCTATTCCCTAAAGATTCATCTGATCGTTCAATTCAGGGCTTCCCTTTAAATTCGTTGATATATAGTACATGCCGATGTAGTTGGAGTAATAAAATGTTGTGAAACACACTTAAAATCTTGATGAAAATATCTTCACCTATAATCATAAAGGTAAAATTAATCGAAGGCTGGAGTAAACACATAATTTGGCATATAGCATGAAGTTTGTCCTGCTGACCATTCTTACCTATTATTTTTGTTTTCACAACAGCACAAGCACTACCATCGGAAGTCCATTAATACGCATGTATAATGGATGTACAATGGACGTAAATATAAATATGTTTTTTGATGGACAAATCTGGATGTATATTGATCGTCTGCTCATACCTGTACATCCAATTTACGTCCAATTTTCGTCCATGGATGAATGGACAAACATCATGGATGTGCTAGTTGAGTAGGAACACATAAAGACATAGGCATTAAAACTTTTATAACATTGAATCAAAATTCAGTTAACACATGAATGACTATATGAAACCCAAACTTTATTAATCTCAAAAGTGATCATTCTAAAATTTCTTTTTCTTCGCAATCTTAATAATTGCCAGGTTCAAAATGGTTGAGTTTAATTTCTGAGTATTAAAGTGAAGAAATATAACACTAATGTTGCCAACTGCAAACACATCGCCTATCTTCATCGCGGTGATGTGATACATTATTCATATATAGATAATAAATCTTTTTTCTGTTGAAAACAGACTTCTTAAAGAAAGTTTTCTAAACATTATGCCAACTTGTGTTTGCAAATAAATTTTGCAATCCACGATGAGAAAGCGCAATGGACATCTACTTATAAAACAAGAATTACTTAAAAAATGTGTAAAGTAGGCTTTTACGCACGTAATTGAGTATCCTATTTTTATATTAGAGTGAGAAAAGATAGGGCGGAAAGAATATGGTGCCTCTTTTTCGTGCGCGAAGTAAACATTTACACACTTATTGTACATCCCCATGCGTGAACTAATAAATTGGAAATTGACCAAGTCATGACATTTGCACATTAAACCAACTTATCATTTTATATTATACAAAATATATAACATTCTTAATAATTTAGAGTTGCTTTTAATTTGAGTTCGTCTATGAATCAATGAAAGTGAAATAAAACTTTTTAACGATATATTACGACTCTACTGATTTATAGAGTTTAATGCTTTTGTGATAAATGCAATGGAAAATGTAATGTGTCATGGTCCATAAAATGAAGGTGTATGTGTGAAAGTGAAAACCTGCTTGGCTAATTATATGATAATACAAATGTTTATTTTTCAGTTCAATAACGCGAACTCGACATATCACTTTCGGAAAAAGTGTTTTGTAATCTTTTCTTAAAATGCAAGTAAAATAGATTTTGTTTTAAATTTAATTTAAGATTAAATTAACTACGTGTAATGAATTTAACTTGTAATAGATAATGCATGCGGCTACTTCAAGCAAAGAATTTAGTAATAACTATAGTATAAGTAAGAATTTAATCCGTTTAATAGTTTAAATTAAAAAAATAAAATTTAGTTGTCCTTTAGGATCCATTTAATTGCATCGCGATAGGGGGCCATTCTTGAGAATTGTTTCTATATGTAAATATACGTTTGAAAACAAAAATTGCGCTAAATATATTATAACGAAGCATTTTAGTTGAGAAACCGAAAATGATCGCGACGGGGGTGTCAGAAAACAATTTCAGTCTACGTCCTAAAACAGGGACCAAGTATAGAACAATTATACGGACGTAATAACATCGCAACAAGAAAATCATAAATTAAAAATAATAATTGAAACGATTTTTCGAAGGTAGTTTCACGTTACATACACAATCCCTAAAAAGATAATCGTGAAATTGGTTCAAAATTGAACGAGAACTTATTCCTGAAAGTCAATTTTGAAAATTCCCATTTGGGGTCCTATGCGGGAATTTGACGTAAAATCCCGCATACGAAAATGTTGTTTTTTGGATACAAAAAAATTCTAGGATATTTTTTAGACAATTTTAAACAAGAAAGAACAATGTTTTATTGTAATGTAACAAGTTTTTGAAAAACAATGAGTAAAAAAAATTACATGAAAAAATGTCAAAATTCCCTATGTGGGACTTGTACAATAAAAAAGAAAAATGTTTCTTTCTTGTTTAAAATTTTTACTGTGTGACTTATTTTTTTGCTCGGAAACTATTTCTATTATAATAAAACATATTTCTTTCTTTTTTAAAATTGTTTTAAAAAAATATCCCAGAAATTTGCTCATTCCTAAAAACAACGTTTTAGTATATATATGGGATTTCCCACATGGGATTCTATATGGGAATTGTTTCAGGGGCAAAATTAAAAAAAAAAAAAAATGTTAATCATTTTTAATTTACACTTTTCGTATACTTTAAGGGGATGATATAAAGCGTCGATAGATCGACTCTGAAAATTGTAAATGATGGATTGTTTATGCGAACTTTCATTACGCAAACTGTTTTAGGGCGAAAGTACATATATTTTACACGACTACGAGGAATATTTCAGCGAAATCGAATAAGATATTAAAGAGAATTCGCAATAATAAATTTCGTGGTGCGCAGTCATAAAAAATGTGTACTTTCGCCCTAAAATAGTTTGTATATCGAAAATTATCATATACAATCTTGTATTTATAATGTTTAGAGTAGATCGCTTCAGCTTTTTCCCTTTAAAACCTCTTAATATTTTCACGTGGACGAATACACCTGACAGTTATTTTGTTATCAATTCCACACGTCAACTGTCTGTTATGTCTTAAAAACGAACACAACCGCCACGCCAAAATGATAAATGCACCACTTTTTCTTGGTTTATAATCAGGAATACGTTGATCTGGAACACAGGTAAGAGATGTTCGCCAAATGCAAATTGCGATTAAGACTTCTGTCTTAATTGTTTCACGTATATGGGTTTTCCCCGGATATAATATATAACAATACATTTCCGCTTTTAAGCTCCCTCGCCTTGTCTGCCTCGCAGAACAAAGATAAACGATCGTTTCTAATATAAGTGCGTATGCACGCCGATCCGTATCGTCGATGAATCAGTGAGTGGAAGAAAGGCACACTTTCTCGCCCGGTAACTTTCACCGTCGATGAAGCTTCGCGTCGTCGTAACTCGCCGAATCGAAAAATCCTGTTTACTCATTAAACACCTGATTTATAAGACGATTCTGGTTTTCCCCATGCCTGCGTAGGAACTAAGATATCTTCGTTTTTGATTACTTCACAGGCAATTACACGGTTATTTTTCGATAACGCCATTATATTTTTTACTATGTTTTCTTTTTTTTTCTCCCGACAAACGCATCAATGTGCAGGGCTTTTCACACGTCGTAATCCCACAAAAGGTTGAAGTCTTTATTGAGTTTTTCGAACCGTACCCCACTGCGCGTAACCAAGTTCATGGACGATTACATAACTCCGATTACATATATATACCTCTTATTTGTTTATCTATTCATCTGTCAATGATATAAGGATATATATAACATTCTCCATACAAATAAAAATAGTATTCAAATTCACTTTTAAGTCATACACGTGTAATCACGCTTATCAAGAGGACGAAAGCGTACCACAAGTTTAAGTGTGAATTTGGACATTTCACCCTGGAAGACAACATTTTCATCCCCTTTTAACTTCGACTTGGAAATTTCTTTCAGATCGCAATTGACATTTTGTTTAAAGCATCATAGCATCTTATCAAAACCAAAAGATTGACCCAATTACAATTTTTGCACTTTAGTTATTCGGAGATTTTACGCTTGTTTTAATAATATCTGACAAAACTGATTGTACCAATTTATTCCTATATTTTTTTTAGGAGTTATATAATATGCAGAGAAATTAGATTTTCACTCTTGCTTTTTTTCAATAGTTTAAGATTCAGAGATATGTATATAAATATAGTTTTCTCTAAACTGATAAGAACCGTAACGCTTTTCCTAGAATGTAAAAAATATAAAATTGTAACAAAAAAATAAATTAATCTATGAGAGAGAATCAGCATTTTTAGTGTAGAACTACATTCCAAAACTTGTCAGTTTTGCATGTCCCTCTATATTTTCAGTAGAAATATTCATTGTATCTTTCTATCCATTCTAAATCTCTCGATGCTAGTACGTGAGTCTGCATACTTCCTTTTTGACCACTTTCGTTTATATATATATATATTATAATCATATTGCGTCATTCAGACTATTAATTACGTAATTGGGTAGTTTATGAGGTCCGTTATACTGTGTCCATCCTTTTGAAGAATTTGAGCGTATATAAGTTATATCGGATGTGATGATATTGTAAAGATTCGTCGTCTATTGAAATATTTAAAAAGTAAAATTGCTGCGACCATATTATTATGTAATTATAGAATGAATACTCTCCCTTTCTTCGTTTTATCAGTCCTGGATGGCGTTTATATAAAATAAGGCCCGCAAGAGGCCGAAAAAATACATTTTTTTTTTTACATCACAGTGACTATTTCGATAGGAAGAAAGAGAGAGGATTCATTCTAATATTTACAAAAATTAAAAATTTTAAAGCGATTTTCGGTTTAGAAATTCTCTAAATGTTAAGGATCGTTTTCATACAATCATAAAAAAGCTTTAAGTTATATTTTTTGGTGTATGCCCACCAGATGATTAATAACATATAAATCCCAATAATAACATCACACCTGATGTTAGCGCCTTCGAGATAAGGAATCTATCACCGAGAAAAATGGATTAGACGAAATGTCTAAAGATATATGAAGACGTAACATGTTGTCTGATTATACATATATATCTTTTGTAATCAATTTGTAAACACTTTTCAGAGTCTTGCAAAAAAATGTAATTTTGCATTTTCATATATCGAAATCTAAATTTATGACGTACAAAATATAAGAATTTATTGTTATATATATATAATAAATAATAGCACAGTTGATAAAAATTGATTTATGAAAAAAGAAAAAAAAAATTTTTGGAACATTAACGTCTCGATTCATTGATATATAGAGATCACTGATTAATATTCAGATCTTCTTTGTCTGGATCCTTATTAATTATAAATGAATGTATGAAAAAATTCTTCGCTTCCTGTGATAGAACCTGGGTGATGAAAATTGAAAAAAATGACATGTGTAATCATAAGTTAATAAACGCAAACATCATAAAAATTAAAATAAGTTATAAATGTAACTTACAATTGGCAGTTAACTTTACATCTGAAAATAAAAGTATCTTAATTTCTAACTTAATATTTACCATCAAAATTTGATAAAAATTGAAAAACACGAGCAAATATAAAAATGATGAAACATGAGAACTTCTCTTTTCGGATTGAGTTGTTTTCACGTACACAAACAAAATGTGTGTTTATTTAAATTTTTACGTCATCAAAAAATGTAAAAAGTTAACAAAAATATTAACTACAGATTTAAGTTACTAAGTTAAGTTAAAATAATTTAACTCTTTAACTTTTGAACTTAAGGTATATATGCTTAAACATGATTGTTAGAGACTTGTTACTTTTTTAATAACCATATTGGATAGTAGAAGTCTAAATGTCCTTGAATGTTAAAAATCAAAGATTACATATATAGTCGTCCAATATAATACTAATATCCAAGACATTAATCATTACTACGTAAATATAAGATATCTATAGTACTTTCCGTTTCTTCGGTTGTATTAAAAAATAATATGTTTGAAAATTACTCTACTTTTTAAATTAATTGGTTTTCTTATGAAATTTTGTTGATAACAAAATGTAGACCTTCACTTACATTCGGTGCTATGACACTGACCTAATTTTGTAATCTGCAATATGGGTTTATGATAACTAAGTTTTTAAAACTTGACTTCTTATCATGATTTCGTGGAGATACATTTTTATGAAATGTGTACTCTCATAGATGTGTTCATGTGTAGACTTTTTGTTCGTAAAATTATTTTAAAATAAATGTTCTCAATCAGTCTAAGAACGGCGGATGTAATAAACTGTGATTTTATGAACTGTAAAATAATATTCGACATAAAAATATGACAATACAATTTGAGGGATTGTACAACAACTTCAAATTATTTTATTGGGAGTTATGATTTTTTTAAACGAAATCGCATGAATAGTTGTATCGAATACACATTTGTTTAGTGATTTAGATATAGATGTAGATTTATTATCTTTTGATCTTTCTGATGATGAACATCAATTATTGAATAAACATTTTTGATATTGAAAGGAAACTATCTGTAGTAAACTATAATGTCAAAAAATTGGCAGGTTTGCCAAATCGAGTATGTTTAAAGATGATTGCGCAAAACATAAATTTAATAAATTTAGTAAATTTGTTCAAAAGTTTTAATGAAGGTTTCACAAGGAAGGTTAGATTTGGCACTTGTAAAAAAAACATCAATTTTTACTAAAAACTAAAAGCGTTTCTTTACTGTATTTAGAAAGTGCTTGGGGGTGAAAAATGCAAACTGGAAACGCGAATACTTATAAACTCTGTGCTTTACTTTTAAAACTTTTTTAAAACTTGCGGACATTATTGAGTTTCTCTGAGGTTAGATTAACCACAATATTCGACGACCAGAGAATTGCACCTTTTTAACTTTCATTAAAACCTTACATATGGAACTTTCCTTTTCGCGGTATTTTACATCCCTGTATAGCAAATTCTATTTTACGTTATATTTCTATATAAGGATTCGAATGGCGCTCGAAATCTCGATGAGAGCTAAAAAAATCGCCATTTTCAATAGAATTATTGAACTCAACACCTACAGACATTGTCTCAGAAACACTTTAAAAATGTTTGGATTTTTATCGGTTCTGTAAGATGAAACTCTTAATGTTAACCAAGTGCATTTTAATACTAACTAATTTGGAACTGCGAGATGTATCATCGGAGACATCCAATGTTATTGATCCGCCAATACAAATACCCTTTGTTGAGATAAATTTGAAATTGTTTGTTTCTGAATTTTTCAACCAATTGGCCACCAATTCCAGATATACCCAGTAATCACTTATTTACGTATCTCTGCCATTTGTACGTCCTTCTCTCTAAATCTCTTACCAAGTAGTAATATTTCAACATCATTTCAGAAAGAGTGAAAAATGAACTATTTTTTAAGAGAGTAAATTTTTACTTTTTAAAAGTTATATTTCACTATTTTTGGAATGAACTTACAAGCTTTTTTTGGAGTGATTCGGAGAATTTACACTCCAGAAAGCGTATAGCTCAATTTTCATTGAAACTTCGCTAAGAATATGTTAGTATACACACTTCATCAACTTCAGTCTAGAAATTTCGCAAAATAATTATATATATATATATATATATATATATATACATATTACTCGTGCCTCGTGCAATAGATTAAACATATATACGTATAGATTGTATGAATTTATACCCGATCTAAGAATTGTATTAAATGTTACATAATAATAATTGTACTCTTGTAAATTCTCGGTTGTGTATTTATGGAAATTTGCCTTTAGACCAATTTTATTTTAAAGTACAACTACCCCCATGCATAAAAATTCTGCAGGATACGCGAAAATACTATACGAAACTATAGGAAAAGTATATATATATAAAATCTACACTTATTTTCCGCTTACGCTATATAGAATTTTGTTCGTTAGGACAATTATTTACTCAAACAAAACGACATTATAATATACAAATAGTTTTTTCTCAAATGTCCATGTTTCAAAAAACAATGGACTAAATGCAACCACTTTAGCATGTACTGCAGCTAACGAAATCTAAATAGATATCCAAAATGAACGTTGTCTATTATATTGTTGTGTCAGCTTAGATGTGATTAATTTGTTGGATATATCCATACTAAAATGGTGGGGGGCAGTCAAAAAATATCATCACGAAAAATACGCGCATTTTTGAGAATTTATTGTTACAAAGCAATTGATCGTTGGTTCAAAATTCGAGAAAAAAGTATCCAATTTAATAGTCAGTGTTTTTTTTTTTTTTTTTTTTTAATTAAGCAATTAGAAGTGGAGATATCTTTGATTTCCAACAAAATAATGTGCTAAGCTTTAAAAAATTGCATCATTCTTATCATTTATTGAGGAAATGCATACCGAATCAATCAGTCATCGGTTTTTTAAAATTGACCAATTAGAAGTCGAGATATTCCTGATGTTCGTGAAAAGAAATATGTACAAGTTATAAGAAATCTTACTCAATTTATGAAAGGAAATATGTCATAGAATATATTAATGAAAAGGTGCTTAAAACACTCGAGATATATACGAATTCGACTAGATTATTCTGAAGAGTCCCGAATAGCCATATAACGCTGTCAATATATATCAATCTATAGTCGCAGAGGCGCAGTCCCTTTTACTTTTATATAAGAACTGTATTTCTTATCATTATTACCTCTATAATAGTTTAATAATATTAATATTATATTAATATAAAACTATTATGAAGGACTAAATTTTTAATCTTCACGTTTGTTCGGAACTAATTTGTAAAACTTGTAGACCAAGCCAGTAAAAAGCCAAACATCTAATCTAAACTCAACGGGTTTATGTATACATCTTCATTTGCATCAGTTTCACTTTTTCAGGAATGCTAAATCATTTTAATTTGACCATGTACATTTGACTAGAAAGTTGCGAGAAATCTTCGCGTCATCTCCTCGAGAAATCTCTTCCAAACTGAGGTGATTCTTTCTTAAACGTTTATTGACGTTACGTGTTCATTGTACAGAGCAGAAAACACCACAAAGTACCGGTAAAATGTGTATATGTGGCTTTGAAAACCGCATTGCAGTTTGCAGATAATATTATTTCTATAGGTTTATTTTCATTTCTATTTTTTCCTACTGTCATTTTTCGCCCGCCTATAGGTAAAAATAGTACATTATATCAAGGGCGCAATTATCGATATTCACGAGTGTGAAGTTTGTCACGCGAGCGAAACGAGTTGTTATTTGCTCTCGTAACATTCACCCTAGGGCGCGAAATCATTGTTTTTTTTTTTACTGTTTTCGGTGTACCTATATATAAGTGGTAAAAAAAAATGTTTCCACAAATGTACAAAATTGAATATGTGATTCTTGTGGTTTTTATAACTGATTGCCCGGCATTTTGAAACGTCAAAATATATATTTAATTTGTAATAATGGTTAGTTTCGTTTTTTGGGCAGCATTTATAATTTTATAGCTATTCATCTATAGGATTATTTTTTGTTTCCATTCTGCCCTTATGAGTAAAAATTTAAAAAAAGGAGTATAGGTGAAAAGTCATGTATTATAAAAAATCTGCTAAACTTTATTTGAATTGGACAATGGGATATTTGACAGACTGCTAGTCTTGAATCAAACACGAAAAATATGAATGTGTAAGTTCGTAATATTCAGATATGATGTTTATGAGTGAAGACCCAGCAACTGTTCGGTCTTTTATTGAAGTCAAGCCAACTCTGAAGAAAGAGAAACTACACTCTGTGTAAAAAGTCGTTCTTCTGTATAAAAAAAAAAAAAAAATGTAAAGAAAAATATATTCCGCGGCAGATGTAACTAAACCGTCAGTAAAAACGTCAATGGAAAGGTCAGTGAAAAGCATAGGTATTAAATTGAGAATTCTCAAACCCCAAAAATTGCTCAAGTATTATAGGGACTTCATCTTAAAATGAGTTTATCAAAAAGAATTCTAGGAAGATTGGAAAGTCCTGTTCGGTCCGCATAATCAAATGTTAGGCATTGCCTCGTTGCGTAAGAGACGATCGGTCGTGACGCAAGAAGTTGCGAATTCGTCAGAATGGGAATGTCCCCGGATCTTGCCTTGAATACTAATAGGAGTGTAAGGTCACTTCACGTAAATTGTATGGCACAAAGAAAGTAATTTCAGCTTTTTATAAATACTTTCACTCTGGAATGACGTCGGGAGGATTAACCCCCATTTAAAATTATTATTATTATTGGTCGACTCTTTAAAATTTAAATGAACAATTTAAATAACAATGTATTTGTTGCTTACTAATTAATAGTAATTAAATTGCGTGTATTTCAGGACTCTTCGTAATATGTAATCTATTCACGGGGAGCCTCTCCTACACCGAAGATGTTCCTATCATCAGAAGTAATCGTAAGTAATTGTTAAATAATCTTAAAATAAAACACTAAAGTATAAATACAATTTTCAAAATTCATGACATTGAAAATCTGTAGCATTTATTTTACCATTTTGAAAAGCGAAACTGTGGCAATTTATATAACATTGTAATAAAATTTGAAAATGTTTGTGTAAAACTTTCTCCACTTTGAATTTAGAGTGTACATGAGCGTAAACAAAACTTTCTTACGTACTTCTCTCTAACAGAGATGGCTTGATTAGAAACAATTTACATAATTTGCATATACATTTTTTTTATTTTTTTTTAATTCCATATTTGTTAAATAATAATTAAAATATACTTGTTTCTTCAAATTATTTTTTACAAAGAAAAACTTTGATCCAATTCATAATCTTACATTTCATCTTTTATTAAAATTGAAAAATGTCGGTTTCACTTTCTATTATTCTCAATTGAAACGTAATAATCGGTAAATGAAATCGTCCGATTTAAATTTACTCATTTCTTATTACACCTGTACAGAAAATAACCTTTTTCCTCTCCTTTCCTCTCCTCTGTGTATACTTTGCATTACTTGTTGATTTTTTGAATTCAAGTATGATCAATATTACGATTTATATTGCTGGGAGAATCCGACTCCACTTCCTTTCCTTGATGAATCATCGACAACTTTCCACCCTTGGCATACGATGTATCATATTTTCTTATGTATATCGTCGTATTATCCAAAATACCGATCCAATAGAAACGTACTACTTCAAAATTAACATGATAACTCATTTCCCGATGTGTTTCCTCTTTCTTCTTTTTCAACAATTAATTAAATAAGAAATAAAAGACAACGGTTTCTCATTCACAGCACTTCATCATATGCCGCGGAGGTTATCGCAAAGTCACATGATGCTTCCAGCATCCGACAGAAGATGGTCTAACTTTCAATCTGAAATTTGGGGTGACATTCCCATCCGCCATGGGCCTTTGCGTCGCAGGGATACCCGCCTTCGACCGCATTTGCAATTGGTCAAGATTCAAGAAAGTCCAAGTGAAAAAGTCGACCCCTTGACGACTATCACCGAGACTCTTGGTGCCATCAATACTGTCGGAAATTATATCGTAAATATGACGAAAGGAGTCGAGAGCTCGACACCATCGAAAGAGCTTCCTTCCGCCCTTTACACGATTTCGAAGAACATCCTGGGCAGAAATGTAACGGACAGTATTGCACCGCTAGTACGAGGGGTTGGTCTTCCAATTAGGCAGACAACTTCTATGATTCCTGTACCTATCACGTCGCCGGATGACCTTACGTTTACACCTAACGACACAATTCAGAAAATCGTCGACAAGCCAATCAGTGACAAAATCGACACTGTGCCCACTATTCCGACTACGTCGTCATCGAGTTCGGCAAGTTGCATCACTGCTGACAATAGACCAGGCAAGTGTCAAGACCTCAGCAATTGTCCGCAGCTTCTGCTCGACCTGACGAAACTTAGACAGTCGATCTGCTTTAAGAGCCTGTTTGTTCCGGGTGTCTGCTGTCCGGTCGAAAAGATTTTGGTGCATCCGCCACCCCCGACACCCCCGCCAGCACCGATACCCGTTACGAGGTAAGAAAACTCGTTTCGAGATTAAGAGATTTGAAGACTGCTCGACCGGTGAAAGAAGATTCCGTTCAGGATATCAGGATATCTATGAAAGAAACGGAATCCCCTCAGGATAAAGTTACACTTCCTTGTTGACGTTGACGGTTAAAGAGCATTTATAAGAGGAGTGTTCGAAATTTGTAATTTTATATACGCACTCGTTCAATCTTTCACAAGAGCACTTAATATGCGGACGAAAGTTCTGTCGCGCATTTTAATTTCTTTCTTTTTTTTCTTGTTAAGAAATCAGAAACCAGTTTATTCGTATATTTAATGGCATTATCATGCGAGTCTAATTTCTGTTCATCTCAATTATTTCGTGAGGATATTTTTTTTAACAGTACGAAATGATGTCTTAAAAATCGTCGCAATGATCCAGTGACCACAGACATCAAGGAATACTTGTAAGGTATAGTCCATCGTGAATTTCATTGTTCTGAATCAACGATACGAGTATGTGTTGAGTGAAAGTGAAATCAATTTTGAGAGCAAACAATGCATTACAAACTCTGCATTTAAGGTGGCGCCGCACGACCATTACTCATAATCGAGAGACATTTATGCGATGACAAATAAATTAGTGAATTTAGCAACTAGTTACAAAATGACTTTTGTGAACCAATAGTTTTTAAATAGTTTCGAGATTGTATTTTGCATTCAGACAGTCCTCGGGGATTAGATACATTAATGTAGAATCATCCTTCCAAAGCCCAGATTTTGAAAAAAAAAGTTTCAATCATTTTTAATTTACATTTTTCTTGTTGCGAGGTTAGGCCGATAACTATTCTACATTTGAACTCCCTTAAATTAAAAAATTTAGGAACTCCCTTAATATCGTAATTCCCGTAATGGGGAAAAACGGAGTCCAAAGGTGACTGACTTTCTTCCGATTAACCGTACAAGTACACGGAGTACTCGTAGTCGACACGATCATTATTGTGGTATATGATACAGAGTACTTCCACATTATGTTTGCTCCGACAATACATTTATTTCCTTTTAGTAAATTCCACTTCGTAAGAACGAGATTACTCCAATCTGTAGAAAAGTGAAGATATGGAATTTTAAAGATGGTAAAAGTACACCCCCTCCGTACATTTTTTTCAAATCTCTTATTAAAAGTCCAAACTAAAATTTGCATCCACAAATATTTCTGTCAACCGTTAATTTGCTCATCAATAAAATAAAGTTTGCTACTGTTTGACAATTCTTGCCTTGATTAAATATAGGTATACTTATCCAGTGATTTGATAATGCCATGGTTGAATGTGAATCAAAACGACGCCACAAACAGCGAACCTAAAAATAGAATGCTATATGTAATTTATAACGATCTAGCAATGAGAACCAACGATTAAAGATTGAGTATCAGTTTACCAAATAAATAATCAAATTCATTACATAAATTATTATTCGAAAAGCACTTCCTTCTTATTTACAAGTTTTCTTAAGTAAAGATTGCATACAGCTAGAATTGGATTTAATACCAATATTACTTCACAAATTGCCCCATGAAAATTTCTTTGTATAGGGAACGAGCCTGCAATAGCTGTCAACTTAATTCACGAAAAATTTCGTTTACCATTTTTAGAGCTTGGTTCATGTTGCCTATAGCATTTCCGTATGTCACAATATATTGACGTGAATGTTCCGTAAGAATCTTCCCTGAGTTCCATAAATTCGAATTCTAATCGAGGGAACAAGTTGTCCTTGCTCAACAGAACATATAACGAAGTACTTTTTAGATAAATTGATTATTTGTGGAAGATTCGAAAGTTTTTGGCCAAGATCTTGTCCAGTAGAAAGGTGGTATGATCCTCGATGTTGCAAAACATCCATTCTGTTGAATGATAGTTATACATCGAATGACCAGAGTATTTAAAAAACTGACATTTTTCACTTAAAACCTCACGTCTGCCGAAAAAAAAATATGTAAATGAAATATTTGTCGAATCTCTATATGCAAAGTTGAAGAAGTAAACCCCTAAGTGTCACTTGGGATTTGTAAGCTAAAATTTTAGACTAATTACAGTACGACTGCATCAAGCCCTATCGGAAAAGAAATATATTTATATCGAATTCATTGTCTTAGGTCAAGACGTTTTCCATACTATAGAAAACCCTTCACGTTATTATGCATTTTAATTTATTTCTTTTTCGCTACTTACGAAATGGCTAACGGTTGTGACGTTAATAAATAATAAATTCTAAAGACGGACGTCAATATCTCAAATAGCACAAGTACGTCGATCCATTAACAAGACAAAAAGTCTTAAATATTTGTATTGCAGTAACTTAGGTTAAACTCGTGAACCCCTTATAAATAGATTGAAAATTTATTTTTCTTCGAATCATCAACTACTAAGAAAACATATATATATATATATAGTTGACACAACTATTTTAGTTTGTAATATATGACAGTACTATATTGTAAAAGGATGGTTGCAACTAATGACTATATTAGTTATGTGTACTGTTCCATCGACCTGTAATGTGATGTTTATATTGTTCCTCTTAAAGTTTTTTTGTCACTATATATGTCAGACGTACAAATTTTGAGAATCATCTACTATTAAAGTATATTTAAATATTTCCCGAAATTTCAAGAAATCACAAATTCCCATCAGATACGCGTGCTTATTACTCGCAGACATTTTGCTCTAATAACGTCAATGCCTTAACATTTTGTGCATAAAAAAGCACTACATTTCAATTTTTTTTTTTTTTTTTTTGTTTTCCCTTAAGAAACTAATATTTTTTTATGAAGAAAGAGAAGTTAACTTTCAAATAACATCACTTTATGTGATCCTTTTCTTGAGAAGAAAATATGAAGTTCACAAGTGGATCGATCAATGATCAATCTTTGAAATAGATGCGGTCCAGATCTTTCGAAGATTGGAAACGTATAACTGTTACCATCCACCTAATGTTTGCAACTATAATTAAAGCTGAATCTATCAAGCGTAACAAGAAAAAATAAACAGAATGATAATAAAGCAGTTAAATCTGGCGGTTAATTGTTCTTACTTTAAAGTTCCCACGGTAAATCCGGCGGATGTAAATGTTAATTGTTTGGCGAAAGCAAAACCTACACTAACCATAGATAAAATCTAGTTCAAACGCATCTGTCCCGAGACCCATTGATGGTTTGCTCTAGTAGGCTGATGATTCAATTAAATAACATATCTGACTAATTGACGTATATAATATTATGTTACTCTTAGTTTATCGTTTTAGTTAAATGGACATATTAAATCTCTTCATATTTCTTGTGCCGCCGATATAAATTCATAAATATTTACAAACGTCAGTAGGTTGTTAATTAAAATGGGACTTAAAAAACTTTTAATTAAAAGAAAAAGATATTTATTATTTGTTTAAATGTTTAAATGTCATGACAATCTATGTAATGTTATTTTTTATGGTTTGTTAAATTAGGGCATTGTGGCTTGAGTGGGGGACGGGTATGAGAATATACAATGAATTTTTTATATATAGTATAAATATGTTGTTTATTTTTAAATTTTGGTTTGTTGTATTTGTTTTTAATTCTGTAACTAATTAATTTTTTATTTACATCAATTTCATTAGGTTATAACTATCTCTCTACGTACAGGTAAGACTAACTATATATTTGATATGATAATTCTGAATAAATCGAATTCAAATTGAAATTCAAATAAATTGACCGTTTTAAAATGAATAACATAATAAAAATAAATAATAAAATACATATAAAATCGTCAATAAAATTAGTTTTTACTCCAAATGTTTAAATTATCAAAACATAGTTTATTTATGTTTCAAGTACAAATAATTATTTAATAAGTAAACCATTGAAGACGTGAATTTTAATAGTAATATTTAATAAATATAATAATAATAATAATAATAGTAATAAACGTCTTTATTGTGTTATAATTAAATAATCTTAATAATGATGATAAATTATAATTTCAAGTGTAACGACACGACCAACGACGATATCGACACCCCGACCGATTCCACTGTATCCGGTCGTAAGACCCACGAAGAGGCCACCATCAACTATTGTCTTCAACAACACGAATAGCTTTGAAAACATCGACAATAATCTCATTCAAGATGACGAAGGTATTTCAAAACTTTACAAAGATATAAAATTATATCGACGATACGATAAATAAATTTACTTAATTTTTATTTTACACGAAATAATATAATAGTGATCGACAAATAATAAACGAAGAATGCCCAAAATAGTACTTGGACGTCCATTTATAAGTTTAATTTTTCAAAATTATTCCAGGTATTTTATACTTTTAAAACAAAACAACCCATATAAATAATTCAATCATTAGATTACTTGCACTTTTTGCTTTTATTTTTAAGGTCTCACATATGTGCTGTAGATGGTTGAGGCATATACAAACATATACCAAGTTTTTTTCATACAAGCGTTTTTAGTCTTGATTCCGCCCAAAAACTATTACGTTTATTCGTAAATTTTGATAATTTTTAAATAGTAATGAAGTTAGTAAATTCATATAAACTCTGGATCATTTCTATAGTTGCAAACTCCTTAATACATTTAAATTCCACGTTATGTATAGGGTGTTCCACAACTTACCGATATTATTGCAAGGGGCGATTCTTCGTACAATATTGAGGAAAAAATACCTGTGTCATAATTTGATGATTTATTTTTAGTTGGCCTGTGCAAATCAACTTTAATGAGGAGTCATCAGGTGCATCAATGTCACACCCAATATGTCTTGATGGCCCCTCACCGCAATGTATTTAAATTGGCTTTGCGGGCCAGCCCAAAATAAATCGGCATAACTAAACAAGCAATCAAATAAAATTTTGCTTTGAAACTTTTTAGATTCGAAAATATTATCCGTATGTTATGGAACACCCGATAGAATAAAAATAATTAAAATTTTGTAAAATCTTAAACATCTCGAGAACGGGTATTGCAATATGTCATCATATTTTCGAGTTCCGTCAATATTTTATAGAATGACAGTTGAGCCACTCACTCGTCTAAAAGACTGAAATTCTTTCAGTCTGTCTGAAATGAAATGTCACTTCAGAAGAAATGAAAAATTCAACATATTTCACAATCTTGACATAAACAATATTTTGTTCGGTATCAACATGTATGTATATATGTATAGCTTTCGGTGCATGCAATTGAGGAATAAATTTAGTGACTTGTCATATTCAATTATACAAAAACATGTTTGAAAATAAAATGCCACCAGAAAGTTTCCTTAAAATAAAATTTTTAGATTTTAAATAAACAGGCATAAAACAATGCAAAATGCCCTCAAAACTTAATTTTACGTGTGCATCCAACATAACCATATATTTGCATTGGTAACAATGGTTTATGAAATTAATTAGAATGCGGCGTTCGTAATTCGGGGAAATATCGTGTCGTCGGAGGCGAAGAAGCTTTGCCAGGTCGATGGCCATGGATGGCAGCTATTTTCCTATCAGGATCAAAGAGGACGGAGTTTTGGTGCGGTGGTTCATTGATCGGTTCTCGATATATCCTCACTGCTGCTCATTGCACAAGAGATAAGAATCATCAGCTGTAAGTACTAATCAATTGCCTAACGAAATCTTGTCACTCTTGATAACAATTGCTAAATTACTATAATTGTCGAAAAGATTCTATATATTCGTGACGTCGATGTCGTGAGTTCTTTTGCATTTTATTATATCAACATCTACTGCTATATCAAATTGTATTATCGAAGAAAACATCTACCCGCCACCAGCTTCTTGCGTTAGAGATATTTCATAGATTTAAGCATGGAGACAGCGCAGGTTGAACAAACCAACAGTATAGATTTGGACAGGGCCTACTCTAGAGGCTTGCCGTGTTTTTTTATTTTTTTTTTATTTTTGTTCTTTACTTTATTGATAAGCATCGTATCTAACCAATAACTTTTGTATTTTCAGATACTTATCACGTCAGTTTTCAGTACGACTGGGCGACATCGATTTGGCGAATGACGACGAACCATCGACACCAGAAACTTACGCTGTCAAAACCATTCACTCTCATGCTAAATTTTCACGTACCGGATATTACAATGACATTGCAATCCTGGAATTGGCCAGGAACGTGCGACGAACCCCTTACGTTTTGCCAGTATGCCTACCGCAAGCTCGTCATAAGAACGAGCCATTCGCTGGAGCCAGGCCCACCGTTGTAGGCTGGGGAACGACATATTACGGTAATTTGATTTTAGTATATATTTTTTCCCGTAGAATTGACATTTGATGAAATGAAGTAGTCGATGTTTACTTCTGACAAACAGCTTACATAAAAACACACTAATAGGGTCATTAATCTGACGTATAACAGAAAATCCGGAAACGAAAGTGTCATGATGAATGCTGTTTGGAAAACGTGAAAAGAAAGAAATTAATTTTTCCCAAATAACAACGCAGCAGAGTACCCTTGAACTGTTCCTGAATCTCTTTTTTAGCTTCGAACCATTATTTTACCGAGGTCTTATATAATGCGTCTCCGAAATAGCATTCACAATTTTCGATCAGCTTTTTAATGTAAGAACGTAACAAAAATATGCGTAAAATGCATTTTTTACTCCCCTGATCAGGTAACTGTTAAACTTAATAATGATTATATAATACGTAAAATAAATAAAATTTAGGATAAGCTATCACGTTTAGAATTTATATTTATTGATTTTCTGAACAATGCAAAAGTTGGCCAAATAAAAAATAACTAAACAATTGAAAAAGTGTAACTGATTTTAACAAAACGAAAGATTAATTTCATTTATGCATTATAAAACTTGTCATAATATTAGAAAATGTTAATTCTAAATGAGGAATTCATTATGAATAGAAAAGCAAATAAATTTAGCTATCACTCCTATAAGTGCTCCTTTTTACCGACAAATTTTCTGGTTGAAACTTTTATATTCGAAATATGATCGTTCAACAATTACCGCACTTTTTAGTGCACATTACGTTAGAAAGAAACAAATATTTGTAATTATTTCTATTCGTGATCTTAATTACTTATCATACTTTATTGAAAAATAATGAAAAAATATGTATTTGGATTTTATGAAAATTCAGAAAATTGAGTCGGTTTTGTACTGTACACTAAATTGTACTAAACACTAGATTGTACCAACACTAAAAGCTCGGGAAGGTCTTGTAAATATGATCGTTGTTTATATTCTAAACATATTTCCTATAATATTCTATGGTACAGACAGTTCCATTTGAATCAAGTGAATTGTAGCATTTTTGTTCACCATATTAAATACTCCATTTTGAATATATACATTTAATTTTGATTCATGATCAGCGAACTGAAACACCTACAAGAATCAATGAGTTGCATAAAAATCTAATTCTTTATATGTATTATACACACTCAAGCTTACTTTGAGGATATTATTGAGTTACTCTCTAAATTTCACTCCAAAAAGTGTGAAATATCACTTTTACAGAGAAAATTCACTATTTCGAAGACACTCTTTAAGAGTGAAATTTCACTCCATGAAATTTGGAGAGCAAATTTATATAATATATACTGTCAAAGTAGAGATGAAATTCAAATTACCATGGATATCATGAAACATTTTTTGATTAGTCTGAATAATTTCGGAATTATTAGAAAACAATTAATAGATAGTAGGAAATTCGCAACATGTTCCGAAAGCTTTTGACGTATATATATTCAATTTTTCAACGATTGCCGTTGATTTTATTGTCAATTTTTATAAACGTTTATGTTAAAAGCCAAAGAAATTGGATGAGAATTTAAAAATGTTTTTCTACAATAATAATTGTTATATAGTCCATAATTATTTGTAGTGAAATTTAATTCCGGAAATAGTGATTTTCCACTCTTTAAGACTTCCTGTTTAAATCTCTTAAAGAGTGATTCGGAGAATGTACACACTAAAATGAGTGAAAAGTCACTCTTTCAAAATAGTAGCTTAATTTCCAAACTTTGTAATGCGAAATTTCTCTCCAAGAAATTTAGAGAGTATATTTTCGTAAAAGTATCTCAATAATTTGCGAGTCCTGAAAAATATTGAATATGTCTTTATTTTCTCTTTTTTAACATTTATTAACTAATCAACGATTTAACGATTTAGAACGTTTCTGTTCGTTTATCATTGGGACTTTATTATTATTTATTATGGTCCAATAGAGAGATATGTATATATGTATATATGTATACATTATATGTCAATGTGGCGTAATAAACCACGAATTTATTGCTATGAAATGATCATTGCAATAAATAAATAAATGTTTTGCGATCAAAATTTTAATTCAATTTTTTAACGTTTTTCAACGATATTTAAGCAATTTTTGAATGTTTAGCGAACAATTTTTTAAAATTTATTTGAAAATTTTTCAACACTGGAAATTAGATACATTTTCAACAATTTGTTTAACGATTTCTGCAACAAATTTTTAAACACTCTTAACCCTTTGTAAACAGTTATCAACATTTTCTCAACAATGTTTCAACAATTTTTTATGTAGTAGTGTTTAATACCTTCGTTGATTGAAAAGTCAGAATTTGGATACAAATTTATCAGAAATGCTATCCTACTGTTACCCTTGATACAATATAATTGATTATATCAAATGCATCAGTCGTATATGGTATAAACATTGCCTCATTTCTTTTTTTAGGCGGAAAAGAGAGTACGGTGCAACGACAAGCAGTTTTACCCGTGTGGAGAAATGACGATTGTAATCAAGCTTACTTCCAACCTATTACCAGCAATTTCTTATGTGCTGGATACAGTCAAGGAGGAAAAGACGCCTGCCAAGGGGATTCCGGAGGCCCGCTAATGCTTCGAGTCGAAGGTTTGTGAAATATTAACAAATTATTATACAGTATTCAAAAAAAAAAAACAAAAAAAAAAACAAAAAACAAAAAAAAAAAAATTTGATTGTTTTTTTCAAGAATTTATCAAAGACAGACTTTTTCTTACCCATTACCTTAAAAAGTTTCGAAACGACACATTATTTATATTGCATATACCATAAACGTTACAGTTGTTCAGCAATAAGTGAATTGTAATATTTATGGAAGTTAGATTAAGTTTACATGAACTAACGACATTAATTAATCACATTAAATTAATGCCTTTCAGGTCGTTGGACCCAAATAGGAATAGTCTCGTTTGGTAACAAATGTGGAGAGCCAGGATATCCAGGGGTTTACACCCGAGTTAGCGAATATCTCGATTGGATAAAAGCCAATTCTCACTGAGGTAAAAGTCATTACACATACTGTGAAAGAAATCGGCCATAAAAATGAAGCGAATTGTTAAGCGAGAAATGTACATACGCTGAGGTGTGACTCAGCGAAGCTCGGAATTATTTAACGAAAGTATTTATATATGTATCTTACGGTAAGAAAATTGTACATAAATGCGTTAATAAATTTATAATTGTTGAACTACATATAATACGCGATAGTAATCATCGCATTTGTAGTCGAGTTTTTTTTCGTGATTACGACGAGTCCAATCGATTATAAATTGATCTTTTTTAGGAGGATGTAAATAAATAAATAAAATACTGAAATTATAACTAAACTGGTTTTCATTTATTACTTCTTACTTCCCCTAGTAAAATTTGCATAATTTAAAAATGGTTCGAATGGAGTGGTAAAATAAGCGTGTCTGAAATGTTCTCGAAGCGTTCAAAGACAGGGAAATGTCCGTGAATTGTGAAATTATAGACAGGTTAGCGTGAATAATTAGCGTAAATAATAAAAATATATACGTACGTGAAAAATACAATTAATATATACAAATGTAAGCAAAGTAGGTGCGGTTGTGATATATATGCGTATACCTAATATACATTTATATTCGTGTATACATAAAACCGCATTTTATGCATACCCAGTCAAAAAAGGATTGAAAGAAAAAACCGGGTGAATTAAAATGGATCACAAAGGATAAAACCATTAATTTTCATGATATAACGAATTACATCACTGTAATCGAAAATTTAATTAAATGGATTCAGAAATTACTCCAATTCAGTACATTTCTATGCACCTGAATTCTAATCGTAAATCCCTTCATTTTAAGAATTTATTATTCTTTTAATTCAAATGTATTTCAATGTACCTTCTATATATAATTTTTAATTTTAAGAATTGCTCACTTTTGGATTTCAAAGTTTTAATAATGATTGACAATAGTATTTTCTACTTTATACATTTTCAGATTTCATATTACTTCGACGATTTCATATTATCCGTACTAACATAGTGGAAGGAAGGCCAAAAAAACAATATCACGAAAAAAACGCATAACTTCAACAATTCATGTCAAAAAAGAATCGATTGGCTTAAAAATTGCGTAAAAATACCGAATAAATAAACAATCATTTTTTTTTAAATTGACCAATTAGAAAGTTGAGATATCTCCGATTATCTGATCTTCAATCTGGATCATATATCTATATTTCAGAAAATAATACACCCTAATGCCTATGCGAAAATCAACTACAAAAAAATAGTACAAGACATTATTACTGGGACACCTCCCACACGGCAGGCAATATTGCAGTAATATTGCAGAGAGATATCCCAGTAATATTGCAGTAATATCGCAGCAATATTTATATGTCCGCGAAAATCTATTCCAGCAATATATTTAAATAATATTCCTACAATATTACAGGATGGATGCTGCAATACTTCCGTAATATTTCAGCAATATTATATGTCCGCGAAAATCCATCCCAGCAATATATCAGAACAATATTCCTGTAATATTACAGTAATATTGCTACAATATTTACTTTCGTGTGGGCCTGTTTATTCAATATACATATATATAACTTCTATAAATGACGAGAATTCTTTCAATTTACAAAATTGCTTTATAAAATAGTTATTCAGCCCCTAAAATAGCTACATTGAGCAATATGCCGGAAACATGTTGAAATGATGGGGATATTATTTACGTCTGTCAAGCTTGATATAAGAGATAGCAGTGCATTTTACTCTATAAATTTCATGGAGTGAAATTTCACTCCACAAAGAGTGATAATTGAGCTGCTCTTGTATAGGAGTGAAATTTCACTCTTTAAGAGCGACTTCACACTTTTTGGAGTAAAATTTCACCGCACATTGGAGTGAGTCGAAGAATTTACACTCCAAATAGAGTGAAATGTCACTCTTAAAGAGTGAAAATTCACTCTTTCGGGGAGTAGCTCAATTTTCACTCGATACCGATGGAAACTGAAAGTGTGCCAGAAAAGCACATAATTATGTGTATTTTATGTGCTATTCAATTATTCTTGCCGCGAAATTAACGCATCAAACATAATCGCAAAAACCACCCTTATTAATGAATTTCAAGAGCAAAAACAGAGATGAATTATAAAAATACGAAATAGCAGCATAAAAATCACTTGCTCATCAGAAAACATCGTTGAATGATGTGTTAACGACTAATTTCGATTTTTGTGCTCCAACCAAAAAAGCCACCCCTAGGCCAGAAAAATGTATTAAGATACAAATTGAAAGGAACACAAAATTAATTGTCGTGCCCTAAAGTATCTTTGAATTATATGTGCTAAAAATGAGGCCAATTTCGATTTTTGGCTGCAATCCCTATAGTTTCAGAAAAGCCACCCTTAGAAGTGAAAAATGTTGTAAGCACGAAACGGAAGGACCACAAAATTCTTTTGTACATCATATATAATATTCGTGGATTATATGCTGACGAATGCGATTAATTTTGATTGTTTAATGATATTGAAGTTAATTAATAATAAAAATTAAGCGGACGAGCCCCTAGTTTATTCTTAAAATTAGATTGAAACGCCACATTCATTCATATATTTAAGATAAAAAGTATTATTTTTGTATTTATAGTAGCAAGACAAAATATAAGGATTCAAAAAAATGACGAAACGAATACATATTTATTCATTACAATCGATTTTCGCGTTTGCTGAAATACATTATAAATGAAATGAAATGAAATGAAAATGAAATTATTATATTAATCAAATGTTTAAGAGTACTTTTATGTATATAAAAAATCGCAATACGAATGTAAGTGAATTTCAATATTTCATTCACCACAAATTATTTTACCAGAATTATTTTACAGAATAAAAAATATCAATTTTGACAATAAAATTAATAAAATCTCACATAATTACCTGATGTTCTCATTGTAGAGTGTTTTCGTGAATCAAACATTTAAATGTAAAAAACTTAACAAAACAAATGACATTTTAAATATTGACACTTATGTCAATATGATGACGATAAATTCAGGTTATAGATTATGTCCAAAATAGATCTCGGGATATAACTTCATACATTTCGGACGTCATAAAGCAAAGTAATAAAACGAGTTTTTAGCTCTAATATTTAGATATATACGCACGCGCGCGCGTGTGCATGTGTGTGTGAATAAATATATTGTATATATATGTATATATTTGTATATATTCGTATACACACACACACACACACACACACACACATATATAAATATATATATTTACATACAACGTTGCGTTTTGTGCATGAATTAAATAATGTTTATGCCAATTTATCACGTGCTTACTTTTATTTCATTTCAAGATTATACAGTAAAACAATGTCTACTACTAAAAAAATTCTAAATACTGAAGAAGAAATTTCCTCCATCACTCATACAAGAAACTTGGATCCCGAAGGCAAACAATCCTTGATTAAAAACACTGCGAACGATACACTTAAAGACAAGGTACTATATTGTAAGCGTTTCAAAAACTTATATATCAATTTTTTTAAAACATACTTTTTAAAAGTTACCCACCAATTGAAAGAGTATTTTAGGATTCAGAGGCATTAGAAATGGACAAAATATAAGGATTAAAAAGGATTACGAAGGTTTAAAACGTAATGAAACGAATGCATTTTTATACATTTTGTCCTGATTTTGTCCATTTTGAATGTTTTTGAATCCTTTTTCGATTACTGGGTAGTTTTTGTAATAACGTTAATTAGTTCAAAATAATTATTCTAAGTGTTTCAGCCTTCAAAATTTCAATCTACTTTGCAAACATATAAATATATCACGATAGAAGAATGTATTAAGTTAAGATTTAATTATAACGTATTATATTTTATTTTCTTTCGTAATTTATACTTATATATGGTTTAAAACATATGAAATAAATGACGTAACAATTTGAATCTTTAAGTTTTAATTTTGTAAATTGTAATTTAGTAATATAAAAATTTCAACAGGAGGCCGAGTTATCACCAGTAACTCAAGTCCTGTGCAAAAAGAAATCTTCAAAATCTTCTATAGAAATTGATGAATCCGACAAGTCAAATAATTCAATTAAAAGAAACTGCAATAAAAATGCACAATCTAATTTAACAGTAAAAAGTGGAAAATCCAAAGCAACTTACTATAAAAAACCAGCAAATCTTAATCAACAAGGCTCTCATCCAAAATCTCGAACTGCTAACGGTAAACAAGCAATGAGCGATATCAGCTTTGAAATGTGGAAAAACAAAAAGAATGAAGTTTACCGGCGTATTTTCAAAGAAGAAAGAAGAAAGTTGTATGAAGAGGAAGAAGCTGCTAAAATAAAAGAAACGGAACATAAGTTACTCAGTCACAGGGTACTACATAAAGTATATTGTTATAAATATAATTCTCCAATTAAAAAATAATCAAGAGTTACTAATTGTTTTCAAAACAAAACCCTATTACTTTGCAGGCCCTTTGTCGTTGGAAAAGGCAACACGAATATCGACCCATACAGGATACCAACAAAGACGAACAAAGTGTATCTTCTGAAGAAGAAGAAGAAAAGCGAAGAAAAAATAAAGAAGCATATAATGCATGGAAAGCAAAGAAAGACTTAGAATTAAGAAAAAAGAATCAAAAATTAGTGTAAAAAGTTTATGAATATGAGTTAATTAATTACGCATTAAAATTTACTTTTCAATCTCTGAAGATAGATTAAAATTATACTCGAGTCTTCAATATTCTAGGGAGTATAAAAAATATTATGAAGCTTGGCTGGGAAAAAATGCAACAAATTCAGAAGCAAACAGAACGAATGCAAGAAGAAACTGCCCCACTCTAAACTTTGATGATTGGTTGAATCGACTGGATCAAGTCCTACATCAAAAGTACATGAGAGAGAGACGTTACCGAACGAGATCCTTTTATTGCCAACCAGTATATTTCGGTGCGGCAGCAGATTACCAACGTTCATTTTAAAGAAAGTAAACTATCCTTTTAGTAATGAATAAATACTTCATCTTTTTATTTGTATATTAATAATTCAATATTTAGTAAATTCTTCATAAATAATACAGCTTGTAACTGAAAATCTTTGGAATGTTCATATTGGACTAGATGCAGTAGCATTTTAGTGTCATGAAAGTGGTCAAACCTTTTCACGTGATATTTTTTGATCTTTCGTTTAGTTCAATTAGAGCCTTTTCAACGAGAATTTTTAAGTTATCTGGAAGACTCATGTGTGAAATATCAGGAATTGATGTTTCCTGCGTATAGGACTCTTCTGAGTCTTCTTCGAAAACAAAACTTCTTGTAAGAAGTGGGTCAGGATCTTTACCTCCGCTTAATGATCTTTCTTCTGACAGGTCAGATTCAACACTACTTTGATCGCCTGCTAAAGTGGTTGCAAAATCATTATTATAAAGTCTGTAACGATTAGAAAGTGAAAAAATATTTAATTTTTATGAACTTACATTTTGAATCGACATCGACGCAAGAGTATCCTTCTAACAATTGTTTTGATGGAGATTGCACTGATTTATCTAATTCACATATTCTTGCTGCTAATATTCTAAAATTAAATAAATTTGGAAGTGTTTTATCATGTTGAATCTTTATGAAACTGGAAAGATAAAATACATACTTGTTTGCCTTTTTCTGATGAGTTAAAGCCAAAGTTTTATCATTAAGGGATTCCAGTAGTGCAACACAAACCCTGTGGAGTTCAGTATCCGAGTTTGATGTTTTTTGTGACGATTTTTGTGATGGTAATTTCATACCTCGACTAAGTAACTCTTCAACTTGCTTGTGCGTCATTACTGCACCAATGCCTGATTTGGTGTTTAAATGGATAGTTTCTTTTTGTCGCCTATTATCTAACATACCCTAAAATATTTTTCAAATTACATTCAAAATAAAGTGGTGTTTATAACGATTATTACTAACTTTGTATTTTGAAAGTGACTGCTGCGCTAGCTCTTTCTCTTCCACTAATTGTTGGATTCTTTCATGTAAATACCTATATCACAGGATATCCACATAAAAATTTAAATCCATTATAATTATAAAAAAATATGAAATTTCATACGTACTTATTTTCATTAATAAGAGAATCAATGTCGATAGGCTTCGGAGCATTGAGAGCAGCACAAAGTTCATGATTTAATCGATGTGCTTTACATTTGAAAGCATCTCTTTCTATCACTAGTTCTTGCTTTTCATCCAGCATTATCTTCATGTCAGCTCGCAATTGACTGCACTTAACATTTAATTTTTCCATTTGTTCTATCATCTCATCCCTTTGGTGCATTGCCGGTAACATGGAATCATTAGAAGGTCGGACATCCGGACTCTTTCTTGAACGCAGAACTTTAATGTCTTCTTGAGCATCGTTCAATTTCAATCTCAGTGTGTCTACCTGCAATCGTAGACATTTATTTTGTTCCCTAGCTTCCATCAACCAATCCGTTAAATCTGTACAGTTGTCTGCAAATGACTCAAAATCTAAATGACTTCCATAGTCCGAGGTTCCAGAAAAGTTTACATATCCATTAAATCTTTTTGCATCATCGGTATCTTTTGTTAGACAATCTAAACGCCCTTGAAGTTGTTCTATTACAAGTTTTAAACGATCTCTTTGCATTTTACACCGATCAAGTTCCTGACTTAACATAAGTAGTGCATCGGTCTTTAGTTGTAATTTCCTCTTCAATATGTCAATCTGATAATCAATAAAATAGTTAGTTATAAAGTGCCTAATTTTTTTTTAAGGTTCATAACAATGTATTTAAAAAATTATTCATTCTCCATAAGTAGCATTACATGTGCATAATCATAAAACATTTGTGCGTAAATGAAATGTTTATATCGTAACAATAAAAAGACTATATACATTGATTATGTGAACAGTTTTAATGGGACAATTAATAAATATATTTATTGTTTTGAATGTCAATTGTAATACATGAGTGTGTGTATATATGTATATATATATAGTAAGTTTCTGTCGCAATGAAAATAAGATTGTTTATATATTATTCCCAGATGCACAGTGTCAGAAACAATAAACCTAACCAAACTTTATTTAAACTCATCGCAAATTTTTCATTTATTATACATGTCTTTTCATATCACATAATTTACACGCAATTGTCCAACAGTGAAGACTTATGAAAATAATAGAATTGTAGAAAATCACCTCAGAATCTGCTGCGGAGAGGGATCCGTCATCCGAGTCGACGACAGTGTTACCTTTTCTTTTAGATTTTTCGGTCATTGTAAAATCAAACATAAAACCGGGAAGGAGTAAAATATACCTATATAAATATATTAAAAATTAAAATCGATCTAAGGCCATTAAAGGCTCGCTTTTTTATTTATATGTCATAACATAATTCACAACACTGCACTTGACATATTTAGCACACGTGTACTGGCGAATCGATCTTGATGTAGTCGAATATCGACTGTATCGATACCGATCGATGTTACCTTCGAGTTGATCGAGTTTATCGCTTGTTAACAAGTGTATACCTACATATGTAATATGCATAGTGCACGTTTAATATGCATATGTATATATACGCCCATTTCTATACCAAAGAATATAAACAAATGTATATATAGAACTTCTGAGTAAATAGGAAGATAATGGGACTGGAGAACATGAAAAGGACAATAAATATAATTTACATATTAAGAGTGTCTTTATTCTTCCTCTCATTACACATCATCTTGCTGGAGAACAAAAATTCACCCTATTATTATTTATTTAACATGGTTAAGTCCTTCTATGTAAACGTTTATGTTCTATGTATATTAATTTCATATGTATTATATGTATATAGTGTCAAACAATACATTTTTCTCAACAATACATTATGTGTTATATGAAAATCTCTTTTCATATTTGTTACTTTTAATTCTTTGTCCTTTCGTATATACATTTTATTAAAAAGACGAGTAACAGTAGAAGAACATTCGAATGAAGTATGTATTCAAATGATTCAAATCTCGCTATTTATTCCGCCATTGGGCAATTCTCCTGTAAATTGAAAGGGTAGCGTTACGATTGGTAACCGGAATTCTCCGCAGCTCGAAATATGAAAAGTCGTCTTAGCAGCAGGTGCACGCCGTAACGAATTCTCACGTTTCATCCCGCATCGTGAACCAGTTGCCGCCAGTCGCGTCCCAAGTCCTGGCGCAAACGTACGTATATATATTTTACGTAAGTTTTCAGGTTAGGAAGTTGTCCGGCGTCGTTCGAAACGTTGTCGTGCCACTTTAGACCCATCGAAATCGCGAGCGAGAATTCGCAACCGCAAGAACATCCGTCGCTTCTGCGCCGTTGTCGGCGACTCGTTTTCACTAAAATCGATATGAAACGCCGAAAACAAAGGAATCGCCGGTGCACTCTGCGATGACAACATAATCTCGTCGCGATTTGAAATCAATCATATATAGCGAATCTCGAATTTTGCGAATTTCTTGAAAAATATATATATTGTACAACGGATATATTATATCAGGAAGCTGACTGACGCGAAGGCGACGAAGATTTTCTCCAAATTGCACGGGTGATTCCGGTATATATAGAGAGGTGCAAAGCGGGCGGCGTTTTTATACGTCGTTAAATTTCGCGATATACGGAGATTTTCTAAGCATTTTTGATATATAAGCCTTTGGAACACGAGTGAATTTTTCACGGTATACAGATATATATATATATATATAGATATATATTTAATCTCCGAGAAAATGCCGCGAATACGTGACGAGCTGATCGAGAAATTCGAGCTCGAGGGCAAGGATGATCCTTACAACTTGTTGAGCAACATGGTCGACGTACGAGCCTGCTACAAACCCTGCGAGAAAGTAAGGAAGTCTTTAAATGAAGGTTTGCTTTTTTGCGTTGCAAAATTAAAAAAAAAATGCATCGAGTTTGCGGGACCATTTAAAAGGCACGTGTGTCGTGGTTTGGCGGGAGACCGGGAGTGGGGGAAACTTGCTATTTAATACTGGTTATCAGTCGAACGACTAACGATTTAAACGATTTATTTATTTTATTTTTCGAATTTATGTATAACGTTTAAAAACGAATTACTCTTCTCAATAAGACCTTATTTTGGTACAATATAAATATATTAGACGTGGAGAATTTGTAAATGAATAATTGTAAAAACGTCATTATATATTAGAGTAAAAAATGGTTGTATTAGTTGCCTTCTTGTAAATAATTAAAATTATTTATTTTTGGTATAAAGAAAAAAAAAATTGTATTTCAGTTCCACGAAAATTATCAAAACAAGTGTATAAATATAAATACACATATCTTGTTTATTATTTATTTATTATTTTTTTTTTTTTTTTATAAAATTGTCAAAATCATTATTTGTTTTCTTGTGTGCAGTTTCCATGCATAAAATAAGTAAAATCGAAAGAAATGAAAAATTTTTGTTATGATTTTCGTTGGACTCCAATAATATTTTGAACTTCTCAGAATCATGGAATGATAGCGAAAACATTATTCACAGACATTAATTATTCATTCGTTATCTATTTACAATGAAGATAATAAAAAAATTAATAGTTTATACCGACATTACAAATGATAACATTTAATTTGAAACTGGTACGGAATAACGCTTGGCGTGCTTTTCGAATGGTCTCTATTATTTCGGAGCATGCTCCAAAAGAATCAAGTGTTGAATCGAAACGGTAGGCTGCTTGCTCGTAGAATTAAGCTTTGTATTTGAATTTTGATGCAAATGATTCAATTAAGTGCATTGTTCTACGTTCCCCCGTCGTAGTAGTGCTTCGCGAAGAGCGGAACAGGATTTTTCGTGCATTATTTTGGAGCATGGCGCGTGACGCTTCCCATTATCATTATATATACCAGCTATAGAGTATAAAACGTCGTGTAAGATGAATGATTGTGTACGTGTTTTGTTCTTTCTGCCTCTATAATTAGCTCCGAATCTTCATTTGACGCCTTTTCCTACCATTATGATGATGTGCACAAATACGACGAGCGTATAATGCTTTTTTGTCGTATATTTCATTTTTAGAAAAAATGGAGATCGCATTTTTAAAATTCGAAGTAAAATTATTTTCCTTTCAATCAAAATTTTTAAATGTAATGCCAAAAAATGTGATTTTACGCTCACAGAGAGATGTTTTCTTTCAATATTTGTTACAATTAAATCTCCATTCTAAAATAGTATTTTTCGTATCTATAGGGCGCAAAAACCAATTTTAGGAAACGTGAAGAGGCGTAATTTAACGTTTTAAACGCGACAAATTATATATTTTGCGCCTACTGTGACGAAAAAATATTTTCAATGTAGGGACATTTAATTGAAATTATTCCTAAAGTATTATGAAAATGTTAAAACTGAAGAGAAAGTTACAATGCACTTACAGTTATCAAAAATATCTTAGGGTATTGAAAACAAGGTCTAGAACACAGTTACTAGCTGATTATAAATTATTTAAAAATGTTTGCTTTATGAATTTCGTGAATGTCGTAAGGTAAAACAAATTTAAGAAAAATGGCTTCGTTCAATATATTCAGGGTATCCCGAAACTGGCGAATATTATTGCACACACTTATTCTACACGATCCAAAATTGGATCTGAGTGATAGGATGTAAGTGGCGACGAGCCATTCAAGTTTAGAAAAAAATAGAAATAGAAATAAGATGGGAAAATGGCCCTTGATTTTATGAAAATTTAGAAAGTAACATAGAGGCGGTCTTGTAAATATGATTATTGTGTACCTCTAACCATATTTCCGGTTAATATAGCGCACAAATAGTTTCATCCAAATCAAGTGAGTTTTAAAATTTTTATTCACCATATAATACTCCATTTTCAATGTGTACATTCTGATTCGTGATTCATCACAATCAGCGACCTAAAAACACCTCAATGTACCGAGTTACATCAAAATCGATTGCATGTAGACTTAAGTTTACTAATTTAAAATGTTTGAATGCGCGATCTTATACGCTCTCCTATATTCAGCAATGTGACACCATTGGCATAAAAAGAAGCTTCCGATTCAAACGCATGTTTCGTAAATGTTATACATTTTTCGATTTCGACTTCGAGAAACCAACTTTTTTCATTATCAATAATCTAGTATTTCACTTCAATCATGGTACCGTTTTTGAAACCTATATATATACGGGGCGAGAAAAAAGGTTAGAACTTAAATATAACTTATGATTGATTCAGGAATCCTTATTGTGGAGATTTCTATTTTATCATATGCTTGACAAATAATACTATCAGAGCATACCGTAAAGTTGTTAAGTTATAGCCTTTTTATAAATAAGAGTGTTCCAATTTTCGCTCCAAAAAATCGTTTTAAATTACAAAAAATATTATTGGAGCAATCCGACTATGGTATAACAGTAGAAATGATTGCGTCACGACGAATGATCAACATCCAGCATGGTTTACAGAATGACAATTTTTTTTCCTGTACGTAATAGGTAATAGTGATCTGATGTATACACATTCTGAAAAAAGACAAAAAATATCCTGAGATTTGAATGTTTGTATATCTGTTTTTAACCTGCGTAAACTTGACAATGTGACGGAAGAGAATCTACACTACTCTCTACATTTCTTGGAGTTAAATTTCATTCTACAAAGAGCGAAATTTGAGCCACGCTTCAAAACAGTGAATCAAAGCCATTCTGGTATTTCACATTTTCTGGAGTGTAATTTCACATTATTGAGGAGGGAATCGGTGAATTTATACACTCCATAGAAAGAGTGAAACGTCACTGTTTACAGAATGAACATTCTTCCTTTTAAAAGTCTGGCTGAATCTTCACTCCTTGTAGAGTATAATTTTACTCCAAAAATTTAGAGAAAATATAAATGTAAATTTTTATTAATGAAATTTTGTAATAAAAGATTTCCTTCCTTTATTCTGTCAATCAGATTAGGATTGTGTCTTCCTTATATGGGAAACAGTTATTTTCATTTTTAATAAAATATTTAATTCCAGCATGACAACCTATCTAAGAAAATATCACAGATAGAAAAAGGTATTATTGATAGAAAAAGGTATTATTGATTACTATAAAGATAAATTTATGCTTTGATACAGTTGTGTCGCGGCCGATAAAAGGTGAGCGCCGATTCATATGTTATTTTTTAAGCTATCATGAAGGTTTATTTTTTTTTTTTTTTTTTTTTTTTTTATTATTATTATTATTATTATTATTATTATTATTATTATTATTGTTATTATTATTATTATTATTATTATTATTATTATTATTATTATTATTATTATTATTTTATTCACGATTGAATCATCATACATTTTAATTCGTTTTTTGACCTTTCAATTATTTTCCATTAATGGGATACAATTACTGAATAGGAGTAATTCGAACAGCACTGACCTATATATATATATACAGGTTGTTTCATTATTTAATCCGACCACGCAGATACCTCTATAAAAATGAATGATATCAAAAAATGACATCTACAAAAGTTGAAGGGGATAGAGGGGGCCATCCAATGGTACCAAGGAGATTGGCCTTGAACTCGATTTT
>JAPYZR010000348.1:35413-61148 GCA_030522945.1 Trichopria nigra | reverse complement strand
CGAAGCGAGTTACGCGCGATAGCGCGCCAGGGGTCCAGGGGGCGGAGCCCCCGGTGGGGTTGGCGGCCGAAGGCCGCAGGGGCGAAGCCCCTAGTTATTAATGTTGCGTTTGATTCTCAACTTTTGTTTATTTATCAACTTCTGTCGATCTATCAACCTTTGTTCGTTTATCAACTTTTGTTCGTTATTAACTTTTGTTCGCTTATCAACTTTTAATAAAAAAATGTTAAAATACTTTACGACTGCGTTAGTAATCTAAAGAAATTAAAAATGTTAATCAGTCCTTATACTAAATGAATTATTATATTAAATGAAAATATTAACATATTATAATATTTATTTTTATTTTGCTCTCTGCAGAGGATCCGCACTTTGGATCGAAACGTCGCATTTTAATTTTCATTTATTATAAGGACTGATTAACATTTTTAATTTCTTTAGTTTATCAACTTTTGTTGTTTTATTCAATTTTTGGAAATAATACTTTTTTTGTTTGATTTTCTTTACAAATGTGTCGTCATTTTTTGGTAAATTCTTATTGGAGTGTGTGGACATTTTAATAAGTTTTAAGAAGAATATATTATGTTTAAATTGTTTATAAGCCTATATATTATATTATATATAATTAAATGATATTCATTCAGGAAGCAACTGACAATCTAGATATAAATGCGCCATTTTGAATTTTGTTATTCCACCCGGTACGTTCGTTTTAATCTGTTTTTATGTTCAAAATTTACATATACTACACATACTCGAAACAAAATGTAAGTATAATACCAATGTCAATTTCAATGCAATTTCTCTAAAACAGTTGGATTTTTAACTGAATATCTGACAGTCGCCATATGCAATCCGCCATTTTGATTTAAATTTCAAAATTTTTGAAAGTATTTATTTCGTACTTTTTTTCTCTTTCAGATGTAGAAAGAAAAACACTTTTTGGCCCAACTTTTTACAATTTAATTGAAAACAGAAAGTATAACGATTAAAATTACTAAAATCAATGAAAATCTCTTTCCACCATTTTGTACAAAAAATATTTATTACAACAGTTTCAATTAGCATTTTCAATGTAACATATTACAGTGACATTTAATGGAATACAAAATTCAAAGAAATATTGAGAAAAACTCCTATTTATATGTATATGATATCATCTGGGACCATCAGTGGTATCCGACATTTTGAATTTTGAAAATTTCACTGAATATTCGTTTATCCGGTCATTGCATTCAAGAACGAAATATAAAAACCATTTCTAAGTCAATTTTATATCAATTTTTCGAAAAGAGTTGGATTTTTACTTAATCACCCGATAGCCGCCATATTTAATCCTCCATTTTGAATTTCCAAATTTTCTCAGTATCTGTTTGGTGTAAAATATCTTTTACACCAATCGCAGTCTTCGAATAACCAATTTTACCAACACTTCTAAGTTCAATTGTCGTCAATTTTTGTTAATTTTTCAATTTTACAACTCACGGGCCCCATATTAGATCCGCCATTTTGAATTTGCATATTTCATCGTAGAATTCGACGAATCGTAATAAATTGGATAAATTTGACATCATTGAACACTGTAAATTCGGTATGATTTCGGTAGCGATTACGAGTTCCGAAACACCCTGCTCCGGATTATGCAAAATATAACATAATCACCCGACGCATTAGTTACTTGCCATCAGTTTTACGCATTGTACGAAAACGATTACACTTCGATGAAGCATTATTACGGTTTTAACATTGCTTTTCATCGATCCTCTCTCCTACTTTTTTCATTCGCTTCATCCATTCTTTTTTCGATCGAGATCTTCTCTTTGTTCGCAAACTCATACTACTACCCCCCCCCCCCTGCCCCACCTCTGCACTTTGTACGCATTCCTCGTTTTTCGTCTCCTTACATCCGACTTTTTTTTTGTCGCTTGGTGGTAATACGATTCAAGCCCGCAAGATGTACAAAAGAAAATGTCGCGCCTCGTAATTCGGGTGATCCGATTTAAATTCTTGCGGTCGAACGGTGTCTTTACCGAGTGCTGCGGTCGACTCGTGATCCCGCTACGCACGTTTTCACGCAACGAGGAACACGGATTTCGTACCTATAACATTGTATACATCGCTCCTCGAACGGAGATTATATTACGGGATGGAACTTTTGTTGCTCGTTAGACTGTGTACTTCACACCGAATGCGCATTCTTTTACGATGTTATTAAAATAGTTTTTACCGACATTTTTCTAGGTGAAATTATCTAATCTGTCTTTGCTGAAAACTATAGGGATGGACGACTTCATCGAAGCATCTGTCGAATGAATTAAATTTTTTTTCGCCTAAAAACATTAGGATTGCATCGTATCGAATCATAATTGCAGGTCAGAAGCTGTTCTAATCAAACATCGCTAATCCAATTTGAATCAAAAGACCTGAAGATAATTCACTTCGAGATTGATCCTTTTCGGTGCCTGCCCAAGAGGCGTGGTTGTCAAAACTGTTTACAATTCCTCCGCGAAATTTTAATTGCGTTTAGTTAGTACATTATTATCGCCCGGGAGTTATGGATTAAATGACAAATTAAGTTTCGCGAGGGATGCGAATAAAAAATCCTTCAGGAACACCGGGCGCGCGAAGCGAACAGGAGACGCGAGCGCAAAAGGGGGAATCAAACGAGAAACGAAAGATGGATGAGTTTTTATTAACGGTATCGCGATAAGGAAATAAGAGAGACGCGCAAAATGAAACGCGTCCACGAGAAAACAAAAAGACCAAGGCCCGGCATGGTTGGGACAATGATTGCAAGGCGGGCAAGGAGGAGATGCGACGATTTGAATGAACAAATAAAACAAGACGTATGACATAATAAATGACCATCAAATATAATAAGAAAGTATAAGTGATACCAAGTCGAAAAGAGAGCTCAGAAATAAATGAGACTCGGCAGCATGGGCAAGGGAGGGGAAAAAAAAACAAGCAAGCAGCGATCCACCGAAATTACCGAACGAATGCGGAACTTCGGTGCCGCGAAAAAATGAAGAAAGCGAAGGATCGAAGAAGATAAACCGAAAAGGTATAAATGAAGCCGGAGAAAACCAAGTACGGAAAGTGACCGGCAATAAATTCCGCGATTTAACTAAATCGAAGAAGATGATACAGAAATCGAAACTGGAAATAAGTAAGATTAAGCGAAGGATTAAAAAGGAAGAGTGCGCGGAAAGTGACAAGAAGAGAAGAAAGTGATAATGAAGTTATTGACAAAGAGGGATATAAAAGTTGAGAAATACATAGGAGACATCGAGAGTCCGACATGATAGAAATCGATCAAAAAGAGTTGTCGTCCGAGGTGAGGTGCGTATACTCCACATTTACGTTTTCCTACAAGTATACCGCGTGTTCCATAAATATACCACCACCAATACCAGATTTCTGAAAACATCCGACGTCTTATCCCATTTCATATTCACGTAGTGTTTGTTACAAAATGTAAAAAAGAACGTCTTGTGTGAAAAGTTGATCCAATACCCATCCTATAAGTAATATAAAAAATATATCGAAAGCAACGGATATAATACATGCAAATTAAATTCAGTTAAAAAATATTTATTTATAGAAGCCAACAAAATATCCGGATCATTTCGTTTGGCCACGCAGCAAAGGGGATATCGCTTCTTGTCGGACCTCAGCTCCTGAGTCCGAGACCTTAGATCCCGCCACACTCGGCCCGCAGCGCCGGCGGCTTTCGATGGTCATCGCTCTTTCCCCTTCCTCCTACCCCGCTCATCGGTGTCGTGTGTACACTGCCCTCTCTCTCTCTCTCTCATACTCATATCTTCTCTTTCCCTTGTATTCGTCTTTTTCTTCGGCATCTTCTTTCCTCTCCTTTGCCGAACGCGTTTTTTAGCATTTCGTTTACTTTGCTCTGTTTAACCCCTTGCTTCCTTTTACTCTCGCTCTCGGTCGCCTCTTTCCGCCTTACGTCTTCTTTTACTCACTTTCCCTCTGTGCCTCCGATTCGTCGCTCGTCCTATGATTTACTTCTTCGTACCCCGATTTCTCATTTCCCTTTCGACGCCTTCTCCCTTTTCGTACTTTGCGAGATTTACTTCGGTGACTTTTTTACGAACTTTGATATATTTGTTTTCACTTTCAGCTTTCTGCGGCAACGTGCTTAATTCGGTATAGGTGTAGAACCTGCAATTTCAAGAGGGCCATTCCAACGTTCTCGGAAAGTAAACCTATAATTCGGAGACTATCGGGCAAAGGGCTGAATTCGTGGTGATTTCATCGACAGCCTCTATGTACCCCAATTTGCAATAGGATAGCAATCTTGAGCCTGAGATGATGTTCGGGGTAGATCCTGTCAGCGTACGATGGACGTACACTGGATGTTCGATGGACGTTAACTAATAGGTTTTCTAATGGGCGAAACTGAACGTACATTTATCATCCAATATACTCGGGTGTTTGAACGTCTAATATATGCCCAGTGTCCAATTGGACGAATCATGTCAGTTGGGTTTTGGCATTGTCCAATTGACATCCAGTGCTAATCGGGATTTAGCTCAGGTGACGTAATTGAGACTGTGCAGTAAAGAATTCATTTTAGCTTTCAGTTGTTGTGCTGAGAAACAAAAACGATTCTGCCATGATATCACTGATAAGTATTCCCACATCATTGATATCCCAAGGTCAACTGTTGCTCCCATCAAAGACGAAATATGTATGAACACACGTTGAAAGAAGTGCAGCCACCCGACCATAAAGGCAGAAAGTCTAAAAACAATGTACTGAAAAAACAAAGGTTGCACCTCGCACTGGTCCTTTTATAGACAATTGGTTAAAAACGAAAAAGTGGAAGTTGTTGTCTCGAGACAGACTTTGGACTAATGAAGGGAAACACGTTTTGTAGAAAGTAATTGTAGCACCTCGCGCGTTTGTCCCGATGAGTTTATTTTCACTCTCTTCTTTCGTGAACGCATTTTTTAAGGTCTTCGACCGCCATTGTTTTGCTCTCGTATGCATTTTACTGGATGCGTTTGCTCCTCGACACCGAAAACAGTGCCTGGACGAACGCGCCGGCTATTTGTTCGCCGGGGAAAATAAGACTTTGGGGCTATTTGTTAACCAACGAAGTGAAACACTTTGAATGGAATTCCCGCGCAATTAAAGGGAGGATATTTTGTCGACGGTAATTGTTCGCTTACGTCTCGCGCCTCCATTCCGCCAATGTATTTGTTTTCGCGATTCTCTTTCGTGAGCGCGCACTTTTTAAGGCTCCTCTATTGTTTCGCCGTGGCCGTCTCGCTGCATCTTCGTGCCAGAAGAAATGCGGCGGGGGCTAATGCGCCTAATCGCTCGGCAAAAAGGAAACTTTGAATGGAACTGTTCGAGGGAAGAGGAATGATATTTTGTCGGCGATAATTGTTTACCCTTCGTTCGCGTTTGTTTCTTTGATGCATTTATTTGCACTTTCCTTTCTTCCGAGTTTGCAGCATTTTTTAGACCTTTCATTTTATTGCGGTGCCCTTCGCTTTCGTAACGTACGAAGAAAAAACAGAAAAGTGCATGAAAGTCAAGTGCGGATAATTGTTTGCAGGTACGCGCATGGAATGAACTCTCCTCAATTAGAGTAATGACAATAACGTTACTCTTTCAAATTGTCGGTTGGTATGCCAGTTTCGTGTTTGACTCGCATAGCAACCGAAATGACATCCCGTTTTCACTCGGAGGAGTTCCATCCTAAAAACTCATTATTTGTCATGTCTTTTGAACATGGACATTTCCTTCTTTCAAACTGCAACAATGAGACCATACTTGCATTGTCATACGGTCGGATAATAATAATTGGCGGGTGTGTTCATGGTTGGGCCACTCATCGATCGGACCAAAAGTTTAGGAGTTATTGGCATTTCCGAAAATACATTAACGAACAATTTTGACAGTAAGGAATACAAATTCGTCGGTATTCGCGATTAAAATAACGAACCTCCATTAGGGATATCTCGAAAAGAACTTAAGATTCAGCTGCCATGCGCGTCGGGATAATTTGATTGGATTAGTTAAAGATTGGGAACACTCGATGCCCCCTTAGCCAATTACTGTCAATTTTCTAAGGCGACACATTCGGCCGATTCGTTCGGCCAATCAGGGCCGCCCGGACTTTATACGCCAGCGCAATATTTTATAAGAAGCCATCGAAGCGTCTCGAGGAGCGGTCGTCGCAATTTGGATCTTGCATTTTTTGCCGAACATTCAACCTGAGACGCGACAGATTCAACTGCATTTTTATTTAGGCTCGCGCCGACGGACAACTCGACCCTTCACGTATTAACGAATACATCTCCATCGTATACTTTGTAGCTGATATTTTCATGTACTTATCGACCTGATCCTTTTTTCACAATCTTTCGTTACATATCCCCGATGTCCGCGTGCGTACGACATGCGCCTGCGTATGTATATAGCTCTTGCATATACGCACGAACCGGCATTTTTCACGCACACGTGTTCAATATAGGAAAGAAGAAGCCAACGGCCATTAACCGTACGAACGGGTCTCGAGATGAGCCAAGGAGGACTGAGCGCGCGCCATAACCCCCTCGTTCCCCCCTGGACCCCTCACTTACTTAATTATTTCCACGTGACTCGCCGAAAAGGGAAGCACACGAGGACTTTTCGTCGATCATCATCGGGAACCACCTCATCGCCGGCGTTTCGAAAGTCCAGCTATATCAGACTCGATTTCGCTGAAATTCCGCGTTTTTGAAGACGTTAAAAAATGAATTTACGACGGTGAATTCGACGTCATCCGTCGCTGATTGACCAGGGAAGACGATTGATTGGGGTCAGTAACGAGGCAGCGGATGAAAATAATTGGATCGATCGTGTTAAGTGGACATTTACTTGCGCGAAAAAGAAATACATCGGGCTCTCCCGATGTTTGCTCGTTTCCTCGAATTGTAAATTGATTTTACAAACGGTTTGATGATGACATTTCTGTTTTACGAGAAAGTTTACGATCGATTTTTGGATTGTTAATTCGCCACTCGTATCTTTATGCCCGATGCCGAGATAAGCGCTCGCGATGGCGATAAAATGCAGGTAGATGTGATTCATGTGTATAATTCTATATCATCACTACATTCGAATCGATGCGATCGTCGAAATGCATGCAAATGAACGAAATTGAAATTGCCCACGAATAAATCGATACGATCGCACTACCGTTTATAACCAGATACAATTTTCGAACTAAAACGTATTCGTAAAAAAAAACATCAGTCCGGGCGTCCTTATAAAAATATAATTCCTATACGTAATAACACACGGGTAAGGCGATGGGGTTCGGATATGCAAAACCGTGGAATGACGAGGAGTATAATTGAAATTATGCATAAATAAATCGAGTCGGGCCGGGTTATGTTATTACAGTTAACGCCCGGTCTCGTGTGGTATGTGAGATGAAAATCGCTGATACCTTGGTCAGTCTCGGTAGCGTCTTCATTACTTAACTCGGCACTGGAGATAAACTGTCCCCCGAGTCCTCCTGCTTCGTATATTTATTTATGTGCATGCGCCGAAAAAAGAAACGTCGCTTTTGGAACCGTGGAATCACCAGATGGAATGGAAGAAGGGAATGGTCAAAGGGCTATAGGATGAAAGGGAATCGAATGAAGAGGAGGAAGAATAGGAGGATAAACGAGTGGACAAGGAAGAGGGCAAACGGCGTTCCCAGGCTGTAGCTGGCGACGATCGTATCAAGAGTAGGATTTATCGTTTGGTAAATCATTTAGTAGCTGCCAAGCTGCCGCGTTGTGCAGACCACGATCCAGCCTCGAGAAATCTCGGGGGGACTGAATCTGCGGGTATCGTCGCATGCTCTACTAACAACCGACATGTCTACATGCCTTTTTCGATGTTCGAGCTTTCTCGTTTCATCATTCGATTTGTTTCAATGAGGTGCTTGGGTGGGGGTTTTAGACGCGCAGCTATCGGGAGATGCTGGACTTTGGATAGATTTTAGCACATCGATGTCCAACAAATCCTACAATTTGACTTTGAATGTCGATACGATATCGTATGATAATCGTAATATGAATTATTCTAAATTTGCTATCAGAATTTTAGACCTATACTGACATATCCAGTTGATGACTAGATTATTACTATCATATATGAATTACGCAAGGAAGAAATGTTAATCCGATTTCATCCGATGTTCAGTGGATGCCGTTTTCGTGTCATGGATATCCTGAAACGACTACAGACAGTGGTAAGGATTTGGTGCATGGTGTATGGTGTTATATGAGATGGGAAGACTTGAAAAGAAAAATATATTTAAATACTAATCATCATTAAATGTTACATATCACTACTAAGAAATAAGTATTAATAAATGAATAATCTCATATTCTTTCCCTAATTTCCTGTCTACAATATAGTTATGAAAAATATATAATTGAAATTAACAAAACTCGGATAAGAATCTAATCGCGCTACGCCTCATGAACATCGAATAAATAATACATTTTCCGAAACCGTTCGTGCACATATTTCATGCACGTTATAAATTTTATCGCAATATAATTGGTATAGTTGTCATCTGATTATTTTTTATTACAACGATTTGTACTATTGCAATTGATAAAGAACGGACTTACGGCGAAACTAACACTTGCGAATAATGCGTATATATGTGTATGACAATTTTCAAACAAACCGAGGCGTATACCGTGATATACTTTTGATTTATATCTCGCATACCTGCTTTCAAGGCGTTAAGTGCAATGTAATGACGACTTACGTCGCGTCAAGTTACTTATGCGTAAATTCAATAAAGCTTGACAAACGAGTTGGGAAGTGTTACAGGCTACGTCACATAAATAATTCTTCACTTCGTGGCACAGAAATCTCAGGGTTAATTATTGCGTAATGATAATGGGTCTAATTAATTTTGCTAATCTTAATGAATATGATAATGTTTAGATAGTATCATAACTTTTATCATACCCTAGTAGAAATTTGTTTCTAAATATCCGGGGCGCAAGCTGGGTCCTGACTCGCGCCTTGATAGATATGCGGGCGCGAGTCAGGGCCAAGCTTGCGCCCGGATATTTACAAACTGATTTCTACTAGGGTAACTTTAGTATCATAAATAAATAAATAAATATAATTATTCATATATTTATTTACACATTTGTTTGTACCATTTTTTTATTATATATATATATACTTATATAAGTATATATCGTTTGTGTTCTCTTTATACATATTTTTGTCAATTAACTTGATAAGAAATGACAGATCGAAAAAAGGAAGGAAAGACGATTAAGACAGTTATTTATATCGGCTAAAGGAATTGTTTTTAATAACACCCGAATAAGAAACCGACGATATCTCTCATTCGCATCTTTTTCTTATACTTTTCGATCGGAGACGTCAAATGAAATGCTGACTTGTGTCGAGTTTATTTATTGAGGATTAATTGCAATTACATTTGACACACGTACGCACGTCCTTCTTAACTTTCTGCACCTATCGCTGAGTTTCTCCGCAATCTTCAAACTTTACTTACGTAACGACAACTCATCGTTTCGGTTGCGAACTGGTTACAGGATTAACGAAAGTTAATTTTTTTAAACTATTCCTATTGTTGTAATATATCATTGAAATGAGAGAAATAAATAATTGTTGTTTTTGTTTTTCAATTTTTTATCTTATATTTTTCATTTTTGTATTTTTTTTACACCTTTTATTATTTTTTACATTTTTTATTTTATTTTTTTTTTCTTGATGTTCCTTTTTGGGTCACGTTTTCTAGACATTGAATATCATTTTTTTTTTTTTTATTACTGATATTTTTTTTACTACTTTAATTTGTTACTAATTTAATTTTCGTAAAATTTGAAATACGTTTTTTATCGTGTTTTATGAAGTTTACCTACTGTAAACTTGCAGTTTTATGGTGAACACAGTTTTCTCGATTTTTTGTTTTTTGTTTTATTATTTGTATCAACTTTTGTTGAGTTTTCTCTTTACCTGACTTTTATATTGTTTTTTTAGAAAATGTTAATAAAAAACTGCTATTTTGGCATTTCTTTTTCTACCTCATTTATTATTTATTTTCTTTTTATTATTCTAATTTTTCCATTTCCTCGCATTAATGTTAGTCAATTTTTGTCTATTCACGAAATTTGTTATTTTTTTGTCTATGCCAATGCGCGTCTCTTCTTCAATGTTTTCGTTTTTTTAATTTTTTTTTAAAAGTTTTATATAAATTATTACGTTTTCAAAAGCGTTCACCATATTTTATCATCTTTAAACAACTTTTTTCATATTTGTTACTTTTTCATTGAGAAAATTTGATGTAAATGAATTTCGATTAAAGGTGAAAAAAAGACTACAATAGTTATAAAATACTAAAATAAAAATTAACTGAAAAAAAATTCCTGCATTAAATCCTTTCTTGTAAATCTTTTTACTTGTTTTAAAGTAAAATGATACTTCCTGAAGAATTTCAAGAAAAGAATGAAGAAACGGTTATAGGAAACCAAGAAACGTATAAAAATCGCAACATAAAATTATCGCACATCACTGACGGTTAAAGTAAATTACCGTAAAGCGTATATCATTAAACGTTTACACTGACATTTATCACGTGATTACATGCTCTAAAAATTGTCTGACTATGTTGTTATCTAATACTAACAATTTTTCTATTTTCTTCATATTCCACATCTTTATCGTCACCATAATTCAAATAAGAACATTTAACGCATAAAAGAGCTACTTTTAATTATATTACGTAAATAAATATATCGAAAAATGTTAATTATAAATCGATGATAAGAAAAAAAAATTTTAGAAGAATTATTGCAGAAACTGCAGTATTTGGAAAGTCGCGCATAAATACAATACAAATTACTACAAATATTAGGATGTTTCGGAGAAATATTACTATTAAACCGTATATCATTAATTAATACGGAATAAAAAAATTAGAGATCGATATCAGATCCGTAAAAAAGTTAACACCAAAGCCGGTGCCATATGCAGACGTAATTATGTGGCGCCTAGAGCCATTTAAGATGTTACATAGCGCCGGGTAGACACGGAAAATTGGAATCGAGAATCTTATTTTGATATTATCACCTTGTTAATGGATGTATACAGGATGATTGTTCGTTGCTGGTGATCTGTGCAGTTAGCTGAGTCACTACCGAACCTACTTTTCGACCGTCGATTTCTTCTACGCACGTCGACGACAATATACGTTAAAGCACTTCCGTTTGTAAATTCGATTATAGAAGATCGACCGCTATTATACGGACTGGAATTAGTGATGTCGAGGTTCGTCGTGAAAAAACGAATTTTAATTGAATTGGTATTGAGTGAATTTATCAAAAAACCAATATTGATAAATTGCAGAGATTCGAATTAATTTTGGGCACACCATGGTAAACGGCATTTATACGTGAATTATATGAGAGATGGATGTATCATTTCTGTTTTTTCCCCTTTTTTTTTACGTCAGGTATAATTAAACGTGAATAATTGATATACTTATTGAAACGTCCTATTATTGTGAAAATGTATTTTTTTAAATATTTCAAGTTTTTTAATACTTGCTTTTTACCAAGAAGTAAGTCTAAGTATAATTGTATATTGTAAACCAGCTAAAGAAATCAACATTGAAAAAAAACCATAAAATCGTGAAAAAAAAATTATGCATATTTACGAATCCTGAAAGATTATTCTCTTAAAATTTCAGATCTTTTAGCACATTAAATTGTGAAAAAATTTATATTTTTATCTTAAATGATATGTAATTTCGAAAATGTTGATGAGGATCGGGCTTTTGACTGTTCTTTTTGATATAGAATGCCTGACACACACACATATGTGACCATTTTCGAAGAATCTTATAATTCTTCAACTTAATGTTGAAGAATCTTAGTCATCATCAACAAATGAAACAGATTACATAATTTAATTTGTTAACTATATCCTATTCTATCCATATCAACTTTAATCTCTTTAACTTTTCACATACAATGATCGATTTGTCAATGTTTGTTAAATTCTGTCAATTTTTCGCCACATTCATCGCTTTCTGAATTTTTGACAGATTTTTTACAGATTTTTAAAATGACATTTATTCGTTATTTCCTTAGGCATTTTTGTATCAAATGTTATCAACTTTTGACTTTTAAGTCCAAATTTTATCATCGTATTTTTTACTGTTAGCATTTTTTTTTATGTTTGTTAATCTAACATTTCATTAAAATTTTTGGCAATTTCTATCGATATTGCCGTCATAATTTTGTACATTTTCTCTTCATTTTTGTACGTTATAGAAACTTATTTAAATTAAACAGTTCATAGTTGATAAAAAATTATAAAAAAATAAATTATGAAAAAAATCGAAAAAGAACCAAAATCAGAAAAATCTAGCGAAAGTTGAGAAAAGTTGAAAGATAATGTTGACTAATCATACGCAGAAATGCAATTCTACCAAAATCGAAAAAAAAGTTGAACAGAAAGTGTCAAAAAAAAGTCCTAAGAATAATAGGCGAAGAAGCAATGGAGATAAAAAAGTTGATAAACCCAGATGGTAAAAGTTGACGAACGTTAATCAATGCTGATGAAAAAATGCACAAATATTATAAGCAATAATCGAAAAACTGTAAAAATTCCAGACAAATTGAAATATTTTATGAATAAAGTCGAATGAATTGAATGTAAACAGAAAAAAGTCACCAATAAAAAATCATGGTTTACTTTCCGACCATATAAAGTATCGTATTGTTACTCCACGAGCAAAAAAAAAAAAACTTTCTTTTATCCAATTCTTAGAGGTATCAACTACCAGTATATGCATATATATTAGGATAAAAGTTTCACTCATTTGACGTTTCCTTATGCTCCTTGTACCTATATCATCAATTTTCGCGATATCGTTTTTAGAGCCGGGGCAGAAATTTAGTTGCGTGTTTACAAGAGGCTCGACGTGTCCGGCGCTTAAACGGATTAAAAAAGTCGCCGGTGATAAAATGTTGGTAAAATACCACCGTGGCAGAAATCGGGGTAGAATGAATCTCCATTCGTTTAATTCCGATGCCATTCTTGGTTCCTTTTTGGGCACACGCTCTCTCGGCAGCTTTGTCTTGTAAATGAAGCTTTGCCGATTCGTATCCGGACGTTGATAGATACTAAGAGAGAGAGAGAGAGAAAGAGAAGGAACGATCGGAAGAAGTGGTCGGAAAGGGCACGAAGGAAATGCAGCAGAAAGAAATGCAGCCCTCCGCTATATTTTTATACGTCCTTGTATGGATGCGAACTTAATCTCACTTACACTGTCACGGCGATCCCCGATATAACCACCCATCGCATACATTTCGACATATTCAACAAGTATATCCTCCCTCCATTTACGAGGGAACAAAGAAACAAAAGCTTTTTGCTGCTCGTCCTTACGAATCCATATACATATATAACGTAAGCGCGCGACCGGGGTAAAAAAGAGGCATGAGCCGAGGGACTTCGATAACTAGGTACCTTATGCGTATTTGGCACTCAATGATGGACGCGCGTATATAAGGGAGGCCAAATCATTTTTGTACGTGCTATTATTAAATATTTTTTAGGAAGTGTCCCTTTCTTCGTTTCGGCAAGCGTTCTTTTGCATTACCTTTACTTATTTCGATTCGCTTCGCCCGACGTTGGTGATTACGATTGAGTTTGGGGACGGAAATTTTGTGTAAATTTATTCAGCTTTTAGTTAACCGTTTTTAGATGGGTCCCATCCCTATAATGAACCTTCGTTTGACATGGTTTTTATGCTGATTCATATTATTTTTTGTCTGATTTTTATAATTTCGTGATTTCCTATTTACATATAGTAATTTAATCGAAATGCAAAGTTAATGTTCAGGCACGAATCAGTTTCCGTTTGTAAAAAATTATACTAAAATGTATATTACTGTTAGGTAGTCGAAAGGTAGTCTCATACTGGAATGGATTTTTACAGGGTTGGGTACATTCAAATTTTTGTTATTAACTAAGTTAACCCACTAACCTCCAAATGCACTAAGATTTTATCTCATCCTCAGAGGTTATTTCTGACATGAAAAAATCGGGTTGAGATTTTTTTTAAATGACAATTTACAATAGTTTTTTTTAGTCAAAAATACATATTTTCGTTTTTTCATAAATTTGAAAATATCTCGCAAACGTGCTCTTGATATATCCAATAAAGTACAATCGATCATCCTAAAATTTTTAAATATTGTCCCAGTCAACAATCACAGAAGTTATGTCCCAATTATGTAACAGTTACATCAAAATGTCGGCCTCCAAATTGTCACAGTTACATAATAGGAATTATGACGTAATTGCTATGTAACTATTAACTATTCCTGTTATGTAACTGTGACAATTTGGAGGCGGACATTTTGATGTAACTGTTACATAATTGTGACATAACTTCTGTGATTGTTGACTGGGGTCTTATTACCAAAATGGTGGTCGATACGACGAAATTTTTCGAAACCGCATAAATCGTTAGGAACCGATACAAAAGTAACTCCATTTGAAAGCCATAAAAATCGATGAAAATTTAATACTTTGCGTCCGCCATTTTGTATCAGCCATTTTGAATTTTAAAAATGCGATCACATTTTCTTAATCCGATATCCACGAAACATGCGGATATACTGAAAATAAACAAAAATCGATGAATATTTAATATTTTGCGTCCGCCATATTGGATCCGCCATCTTGAATTCAACAAAATTGACCTCACATTCGTAATCAGCGGCTCCAAATGTGTGATTTCTTCACAACGACAGCCATTTTCGTTATAAGACCATATAATTAAAAAATCTATTACGTCCAATTCCTTTTCTGGACATATCTTTTTTGATAAATTTATATATTCTCTAGTTTTTTCCAATTTTTTTTTTCATATAAATCAGTTGACGGCAAATTTGAGTGCATTTGGAGGTTAATAGGATAAGCTGGAGTTCATGAATAAAACCTTAAGTTAATATATTTAAAAAGAAAAATATATAGAAATAGGACGACACAAAAATGAAAACTTGTTTTTGTCTTAGCTCCAAAACATAAAAATAGAAGAAAAACCCATAATAAACTAGGAAACACAGCAAATGATAAAAAATCATTGTTTTTTTGATAGTTTACAAAGAAACGAAAAGAAATAAGAAACTTGAAAAAAGTAATCAGAAGGTAAAAAGACCAAAACACGATTAGTTATGGTGTGAAGAAGCCTAGAAAATAAAGACGTACATTATAGGAGAAAATCTATTGAAACAGGTAGCCGACACAAAAAAAAGAGAGTCCAGATTTATATCCTTATTAAAGTGTATAAATACCATCACTGGTCCTTAAATGTCATTATGAATTCCTCTTACACTATAAAATGACAATAATTTGATTATACATATACTATATATGTCTGTTTCAAACGTCGATTTTATATACTGTATCTAATTTTTTTAATGTTTTGTTTATACTTGTATATATATCAACTTTCCTCATAGTTATATTAGTTCGGTTTTCAATCATTTCCTTGCAAAAAAAGTTTGCTCTGTATCGTAAATAAAATCGTAAATAAAAAATGTTTTGTATCGTAATTCTCTCCCATTGTTATTTCATAAAATTCTAAAGGAACGAGTTATTAATTAATTTCATTTAGATCTAAAAATCTAGTACACTCTGAATTTATTCAATACTTTCTATTTTTCTTAAAAAAAAAAACTCTGAAAAACGGCATTTTTTAATCTTTCCAAAAACTTTCGATTTGCTGTCGTTATTTTATTTTCACATTTTCACGATTACTAACGAGGATATGCGTTACGAAGAAATATATTTCATAATGTCCGCAACGTATACATGCGCGTAATTTAACCTTCACGCCCCCTTTGTTCTCTATTCACATCGTGCGTCTTTTGGTTTTTCGCTCTCCATTGTGTTTCTGCATTCATTTAAAAACCGATATTAAAAATTTCCTTTGTAATGAATGTCTGTCTTTCGTGACTTCCGTTCCGAAGAATCAATCAACCTATCAGAGTCTTCGGCCCACTTCAATTTGATTAATCTGGTGCCGTCGATAGATTTTTAGTTTCATACATCATGTTTCAAACCAAATCAACAGATTTTATATGATTGTCATTTGTCGATACAATAGAACTTTCTGGAGTTTTTCTAGAATATAAAAAAAAATATAACGATAAATAAAAATGTAATGTGTAATATATAAATAATCACAATGAGATGCGGGAAAATTTAAATACTACAATTATAGTTAAAAAATTAGACTAGTCTAATTCCTGAAACGTAAAATCAATATTGTTTAGACAACTATTTAGTTTTATATCAATTCCATATTTTTCCCAATTTCGTGAGGCAATATTTCGAGATTTTTTCAAATGTACTCACAACTCAGTTATCATCTAACTCTCTAACACATTTTCGCATTTTAATATGTAATAGTACAAACTCAAATTTAGCTGCGTTATTTCCCTACGGACAAAAGCCGTTTCCAATTCGGAATGAAAGAATGTTATTAGAAAAAACAAGCGAGAATAACTTTTCGTACAACTTTCCAATCCCGCGTTTTAGACGTATAAGATGGAACGATCTTGACACTGCCTTGAATCTAAATGTGAGTTTTACTAATTTTAAGTACAGTCTGCACATATTTTATCTTATTATAATTAATATTTTAATCTGTGTTCGTTTGCAATTTGTTCGACATCCTTGCGGTAACGTAACTTAAATCTTTGATTGTCATTTTATTTCTTTGTTATTATTGTATTCGCTGTGACGATCGATTATAAATAGATGCACTTATTCCGTTTATAAATAAAATAAATAAAATGTTTGTTTTATTTTGACATATTTCGTTAATAATGCGAATTCCAATAGTTTCTACGACTTCAATTTCATTTTAATTTCCTTCTGGCATTTTTTGGGCATCTCAATTACAATGGGCCCGACTTATATGTCGTTTAATTTATTCTATTACGATTTGTGTTCTTGTTAATCAATTTTTATTTCTTTATATATTTTTCATTTTTTCTATTTTTGTTTTTTACTTCATTTTTCTAATTATCAAAAATTATTATCAATTTGACCATTTTCCATTAATACAATATTATTTTTATAATTCAATGCCTTTATATCACTTAACTTTTATACATTTGTTCTGGATTATTTTTAAATTACAATTCGCATCGTCACTTCACAGTCATCATCATATTACTTCACAAAAATTACAATTATTTACAATTTATTACATATGTTTTGTTTGGGTCCCGATGGAATTACCGTTTTCACCTGCCTTTTAATGGAATACATCGTAATATTTTTAATTAGAAAACTTAATTTTAAATTAGGATTTTATTTGAGATATGAAGATGATATACTCATTTCAATTCTACAAGATATTCTTGAATATATTTAAAATTTTTAAAAACATTCAAAGTTTTGAAAATCAAATTCATTTCACTTTGGTACGAGAAGTTAATTTATAAATTAATAACTAAATAAATAAAAAATAAATAAATAAATAAATAAATAAATAAATAAATAAATAAATAAATAAATAAATAAATAAATAAATAAATAAATAATAAATAAATAAATAAATAAATAAATAAATAAATAAATAAATAAATAAATAAATAAATAAATAAATAAATAAATAAATAAATAAATAAATAAATTAATTTCTTACATGATATTGATTTTTACAAGGCTCCAATCAAAATCATTATTTTATTCTAGCCTATGACTTGCAATTACACCTTTCGTGTCAGAAGATCTATGAATCTTGTTGCGATCTTTAGAGATCTTAGTTTTTAACGTTATTTTTATTTCATTTATATATATAAGGCTATACAATTTTCACATTGAATCTTATATACAATTGTAGTGTTTATGGAATTAAAGATACATTTTCAGAAATGACTCTAATACATATATATGTAATCATGTTTACAAGTTTGTCTTTAATTTCTATGTTTGTTCGACAAATTTAATCGTTACTTTCTTTCAGTACCGCCAACAATTTCCCGCTATCTGGTACATGCCGACTCCTTCTGACGCATGTTTCGTAACTCTTATTTGCTTTTGTCCAATTCTTATCAAATCTCATTACGCTTCACGACGATTAAATTTATATATGGTCCATTATATAAAAGGCCCAAAATGTCAATAAAGATTCGTAGCTGTAATACGTTTTTCGGCTAAACTCGAATTTTAAGTGACCGGATGTATCCAACTTTGCTCGCGTGCTTCCATCGCGTCGAATTTCAGCTCGCCACTCGAGCGTCGATTACGATTATTATCCTTGCCCGCCTCTATCGACTCGTGGGCACACGTCTCTTCAAGATTTCCATCTTTTTCCTCCGTTCGGCTTTTCACCTCCGGCTCTTAGATCTTCCGTGTTATCTTTCCGTCGGATCTGACCCTTGTTATTTTTTCATCGACTGTCATTTCCAATTTCGCTCCTCTGCGCTATGTCCAACATAACTTTCCTTTAATGACTATGCTCTAATTATCATCCTACATCCTTCCGCACCTGTTTGACGGAACGCCACTTCTGACCGCACCTATTTCTAATTTGTACGCATTTTATTTTGACTATCCTTCCAACAATCCATTTGTCCCTGCAGTTGATCCTTGTTACAAACGTATCGTCTAATCTCAATTTTGTGACATTTCAAGTTTTAAAGTTAATCCTATTCCTCCCCGATTATGGACTGAGAGGGAACCTTAATGTTGCTTTTTTCGCTTCCTGATGCGCAGTTGGCTCGCGATTATTTGAACATTTCCAGAATCCGAATGCTCTATCTTCCGTCATCAGATTTCTTACGGCGTCCTCTATCATCAGCTCTTTTTCTCGTAATAATTTCTTCATTCGTAGACATTTACAATTTTTACCCCTCGAGAGACGCGTGTCCCGTTCATCGTCTCGATTTTCGCCGTTCCTCTTTTTTGTTATTTTTTTTCAGTTTTACTGCCCACTTCCTCCGCTTGTCAACCGAGGCTTGTTATTTCTTCATTTCCTGTTCCTCCTCTATCGCAATTTCTCTGTCGGTACTGTCTCCCATTTCTCTTTTCGTAATTTCTTCATCCGTTCTTCAGTTTACCTTCCTTCTTCTTCTTTCTTTCTTTTTTTTTTTCTAACGCCATCGTCGCGTTTGTTTTGCTTTCTCTCCACCCCCTCTCACCTCGCTCGCAGCAGGCACCTTTATCTCCAAGATTCTATCTGCATCTTAACCTCTCGCTTTGTCTCTACCGATTTCACACTTACCCGCTAACGAGATAGATGCCGGTCGATAATCGTCGCCGCCTCGACGGGGTGTACGGGAGCTCGGGAGGGGCACCAAAGTCGGCACCGACTTTGCCTCCCGGTTGGACGCTCCTATAATGTCGAGTCGAAGGCGTCCCAGGTAGCCGATACTCCAGCCTCATATTCGTGTATAAGTAGGCGAAGGATCACTGTAGTTATGTCTGACTGCCAGCACCGTTCTCCACCCTAATTGGCAGCCTTAGCGTTCGAAAAAGGGCCCCTTAAGGGCGCTTCAGAGGATCCTCGCAGCCGGCCGATCGTCATCGTCCGACGGTGGATATTGTAGATTAGATAAAGGGAGGGCGCAATTCGCCCAGGGTGCGACTCGCAAATGACCTGGGGAGTTTCGCGAGTGCCTTTAAACGGGGTGGCGGCATATATATAGTTAATTTTAACGAACGAGCCGGTGGTTGGTTCGATGAATTATTTATGCGGTCCTGCTCGTCGGAATGCGTTTTTGGCGCACGGGGTGAAAAATCTTTCCACAATACAGGGGTGGTGCGGCGGGGAGGAAATTTTTTGACCGCGGTATATATTCGGAGGCTCCCGGCCACGAGGCTAAAATGGGTCTTTGTAGGTCAACGGTGCAGATGTGGTGTTTTTTGTCGTTTTTAAGGGTTGGCCCGAGACGCGGTCTCCGAATTTGGTGGATTTTTTCGGGAGCATGTGGACCGAGGCAGCCTCTCGCGTCTCCATCGAGGGTTGGGATGAAATAAACGCACGTGTCATTAATTTGATGCAGATTTTTTGGAAAACTGGACATTGTTCCCGGAGGTGTTAGAAAATGCCGCATTGTGTTCGATTTTTTGTCTTTCGGATAAAAGAATAGACGATTAATCCAGGTGCGGCTTGAGAAAATATTGGGAGGAGTATATATACGGGGAGGAGTTTTTATCGCGTTAGCCGTGAAGTGGTTGATAAGTAAACGAGGTCGAGTATATGGATTTGTCAAATGATGAAAACTCTCGTGGCTTGGCATGATCATTTGTATTCTGTTTTAATTTTTTTTATAAGGCGGTATTTTTCGATTTTTCGATCAACATATATTTACAACGATCAATTTCGTATAAATGACTGACAATTTCGGGAAACTGATTGCTCGATTTCGAGATCGATTGACAGTCGGAACGAGCGTAACAAAATCGTTATAGATGAATATTTTTTAATACACTTTCAGTTTGTTTTTGGAATGATCCTGATTTTCTATGGTGCGCCCGAATCTTACATTAGATAATGACTATTGAGTAGCGATTAATCTTTACGGAATCATTGGCGATACTTTATAGAAATACCGTAAACGTCCGTGAAGCTGTTAAAATTAATGGAAACTCGTACAGTTTTTTCAAATCATTCAGAAACAAGGACGGTATTGAAATGGAAATAATAAATGTTTAGTGTCATCTTTTGTAATAGAAATGATTCATGCCGTTTGTACACTCGTCTATAAGCGGACGTATAAATCGAAAGTAATGGATATATAAGTAAGTGGATCTAGATGAAAGTTTATTAAATTGTAGAATGAAAGTATAGAATCACTTCGATTGATCAAGACAATTACACAAAAGATGATTTATTCAAAAAAATCAGATCATTATAGAACAATTAACAACAATTCCAAAATTATGCAAAAGTCATCGAAAGTTGTAGAACTATAGAAATTGTGAAATAAAAATCATTAAAAATGTTATATATAAGTGGTTGTAATAAAATATAATAATAAATTAATAATGTAATATGTAATATAATTAAAAATAAAATATAAAAAAATGAAGAACAATAAAAAATGTTCAATCAATAAAATTATTACAGCCAATAAGATATAATCTTAAGTCATCGCAAAAACCAAATCTGTCAATTTTTCCAGTGACATATGTTGACAACAACGAAGATAATGCACAAAAATAATTGTCTAGTCCATATGTTATCAGTGATTGGAAGTTGCCGAGTGTAAAACATCCTGAAGCCTAATCCACTGTAATGGGTTTCCTCTGACATCCTCCCATTTCCATCATCAGCAGTAATTTGATACCAGATTCATTTCTGACGAAGTCATGCGTATACTTTCAAATAACCTATGTATACATAGATCCTAACAGATGAAAAAATACCGATATTTTAAGTACTATTTTCATAACAGTAGTATGAAAATTCGCATTTTACGCACTAGTGCTAAAAAATAATGTTTGTAGCGTAATATTAAAATATGACTGGTCCATCGAATTCGGCACAGTCAAATTATTTTATGATGTAGATAGATATGATAAGAAAACGTTCAGATTCATTTTATTAATTTACATTTTTTAGGTTAGAAATTAACGTTTTTAAGAAGACACATTTTTAAGGAGAAAATTATTAGAAAAAATTGTGTTTTTTTTATATATAATATATATATATATTACATCAAAAAATAATATAACGAATAAAATATAAAACTTTGTTTTAAAAAATGCACAAAAAGGAAGACAAAAATTTCCAATGTGAAGAATAATAAAAGTTGGATTAAACGAAATGGCCACCGAAAAAATAATGAAATCCAACAATATAAAAATATTGGTTAAATATTGAAAAATGAGGAAAATTAAAAAACGCTGAACAAAGTTTCAATAATCGCAAAATCCAATTTCGTAATTTAAAAACGAATAAACTAAAAATTGTAGGATTGATGAAAATTAACAACTAGAAAATCATAATTTAAATATTTGTAAATTAAATGTCAATTAATCAAATCAACATTTAAAAATTGCAATCATTAATCATAATATTCAACCATAAAAAAATAAACTTTCTAAGATTCCAAAATACAAATTTTTTTCGATCTATTAATTAGTCATAAAAACGTCCGTCAAATCGGTTATCATTATGTCGTTCGTAAATAACATAATCAATGCCAATCGACGTTTGCCAACATTAAGTATTGCTATTCCGTTCAAAATCTGCCTAAAAACCTCATCACTCATTGGCCACTCTGATGACATAAGAAGACGTTATATACGCGAAAAACTGGTCATAAGTGTTTCGCATTAACCGACGAGTTCTTAGACAAAAAGAAATTAGATAATCGGTAGGCCCCGGGCATTAGAATACCCTTCGAAAACCAAACATCTAGTCGGCTAATTTCTAGACGATTCCATCGAAACGGGTCGAATTCGAAGAAATTGCTACTCCCATTCCGCCAGGGTTGGATCTAGTTTTTGAAAACTGGTCGGTTCCCCGTAACGACCGACGATTGATGACATGCAGTCCGAATGGTTTCTTCGGTCGTAACGAGTGCTACGGTTGAATGCGACAACAATACCCTGTGTAATTTCTTAGATTTTCGGTTTTAATCCGGAACAAACAATCGATGAAAAGACTGTTTGCATTCGACTTCCTGCCGACAAATTGCGAAAAATTGGGCGAAACCAAATAGATTTTGGATGTCAGACATTCATCATATATAGTTTCTCGTTACGTCACGTTAATTTCTGTATACGATTATCAGACACACTTAGTATGATTTGTCATTTTAATCGAACAACTTTTAACCAATACAATGATGACAACATCGAAGGTGATGCAAAAACATTGCTGTCATCTTGTCAGTCCATGTCCTATCAGTAATTGAAAGTTATCGAATGTAAAACATCCTGAAGCCTAATCCACTGTAATGGGTATCCTCTGACATACTCCCCTTTTCATCATCAGCAGTAATTTGATACCAGGTTCATTTCTGAAGAAGTCATGCGTACTTTCAAAGAACCTATGTACACACATAGATCCTAACAGATGAAAAAATACGAACCAGAAAAAAGGAAACTTTCTAAATATGGAATAAACAAACGGAAGTGCCTAAAATTTAAAGTCATTTTTTAGATCAGACTTTTTAATCCAATTCGGTCCATTTGCACTCGCGCTTAGAGATACGCCTACGACGTCATCGGCGATTCCGGCCAATATAACCATGTCAGACTTGAGGAAAAGTCGACGAGGGAAATCATCAGATATTCCAGCGGGGGCGTGTGTATTTGTTTAATATTGACATTGTCATCTCAATAAATCAATTTAAAAGTTATCAAACGCCGCCGAACGTCACTCCTGTAAACGGAAATGCTCGTAATCCCAAAAGATGGATTTACATGTACGATGATTCCGACGATAGATTCAAAATGAGATTAAGAAAAGCATCTACAAACATAGACGGCGCACAAAACGCCGCTGTTAAGCTCTAAGAGGGGTTTTATACGTTTCCTAATCAGTGCCTATAGTAAAGCCTCCCGACTCCATATATATGTCCCTCCGATATATACGTGCACGCCCATTTTTTATAAGTCGAACAATGTAAAATATAGGCTTTTCGCCGCGATTTGCCCCTCCCCAGATCGGAGGGTCCTAAATACATAAATGTATAGGCAACAGGCGACTTTTAGCCGGTACAAATATTGTCGCATCGATTAACCGAAGGATCCGTCGTTCCGCCAACAGTCCAGGGAGTATAGGAAAAGCGAGGACGATTTCCGGCGGCTCGTTTGTACGCAAAATGTACACATGAAAATGAAAGTCCGTTCATCATTTTTCGTATACACATACGTTTCTTCTCGAATTTCGCTTACGCCCGTTTATATATGTTGAAGGGAAAAAAAAGAAGAAGAAACGAGGAAGGCCGGGTCGGACATTCGCAAATACCGGGGAGGAGGAGGTCCAGTATCGCAACCTTTAAGGTGACCATCCGGATTTTCGTTCGGAGGAAGCGGGCGTATTCCGATTTGCTACGGGAAACCGTTTCGGGGGAGGAATCGGACACGGGGGATTGACCGGTAGCGGCCATTCAGTTATATAGTCCGACTCATTGTCGCATTGTATATAAAAGCGCGTAAATATGCAATTTGGGTTGAATGACCTGATGTATGCACCATATGCTTCCCCGAAGGATTGACCGTCTTGGAAGAAGCGATTCCGGTTGCAACTCCCTTAGATTTGTGTTTATGTTGACTTTGCCGCAAATCTTCGTAGAAGTTTACGCACCATTGACTAATGGCTTTTCGCCTGTTGACACTGCTAATGATACGGGAAAACGTTATTTTACGTTGCACAGACGAAATTATTATTTATTTTTTTTTTTTTTAATACATATTGTTTATTTTATTTTAATTATAATTATAAAAGAAAATTTAGTCTGTGAAATTTTCTTATTTAAAATAAAGGAATTGATTTCGAACGGCTTGCTGAGGGTTTGTTTGTAAGTATATTGTGCGTTGCAGTTGCGGTATAATGTCACGTACGTGACTGTCATGTGCCAATGTTGTGGCACGCGTCTTTTGTGTATCATGAGATGAGAAAAAATATATATATATCCAGCAAGAAAAAATATATATAAACCCATTGGTAATACGAAGAAAAGGGAAAAGAAAATAAATATTACGTCACGGTATGCCGCAGAAAAAATTGATTTTTTTAATGACTTAATAATCGATACTTTAACGTCTCGAGAATACAATGGATACAGTTTGACATGCAATTGTTTAAATATATGTTAAACACTCTTAGTCAACAATATATATTTATAAGGCATTCCGCACTAAATGAAACTATAACAAGCCCGACCCCCCTTAATATTTTTAAAAATTTTATCTCGTGGAAGACTTTTACTTAAAGATTCAATCCTGATATTTTTGAATTTTTTCCCATAAGTTTATTTTAGACAAAACAAAATTTTTAAATCGTACAATTTTCATTCAAAAAGAAAAAATGCATTTTTTTCGAATTTTTGAAAAAGCGTTTGGACGAAATATCGTAAAAAAGGGATGATAATAATTTGTTGTTTATCAATTATGTCACACTGGAAGAATCTGAAATTTTTGTGGAATATACTCATTTATAATTCATGGATAATTCCAATTTTTTTCAGAATGGGTAGGTTCTAAGGCTATACTTAACTTTATATTGCAAAAGAGCTATAAAGCAATTAATATTATTAGAAAAAAAAAACTTTTGGAAAACAAATTTGAAGAAAAGTCGTGTACGAACATTCCATTGAGTATTAAATTATAAATCATAAAATTTTGAAAATATATTGGGGAGGGTTGAACATTTAGTCTATATATATATATATCTTATATTACACTTATGATAAGAACGTCCATATATATTAAGAAAAATTGAACATAAATGTTCAGAAACGACAGAGATTTCTATATATATTCAAATGTTTTTCATAATTAATATCATTTTACGTAATTGAATAAATAAATAAATAATTAATTTCTTCTTTCTCTTTTTTAAACTAATATATAGTTATTTTGATAATTTCTTTATTTTAAGACATAAAACTTGATAAGATGGTTTGATCAATATATATATACGTTTCGGTCATCATTGTGACCCTCT
>JAPYZR010000348.1:0-35398 GCA_030522945.1 Trichopria nigra | reverse complement strand
TTGATAAGATGGTTTGATCAATATATATATACGTTTCGGTCATCATTGTGACCCTCTTCAGATTTATTGAAAAACTTAAATGTTACAAAAATATTTCTTTTATTACATGATTAACTATAGTAATATTCCAGTTATAATATACATTTAGTTAATAATGTAATATTTTTGTAACATTTAAGTTTTTCTATAAATCTGAAGAGGGTCACAATGATGACCGAAACGTATAAAATACTAACAGTCATATCCCTAGTAGAAAATGAGCCCAGTTTTTGTCTAGTTTCTGTCCAGTTCAGTTTTTGTCTAGTTTCTGTCCAGTTTGCTTTTTTCCCATGTTAAAGGTATAGGATAACTGGGCAGTGTAACAGAAAACTGGACAGATTTCTACCAGGATATGTGAAGATTTTATTTATAAAAATGATATTAATATAGTTATTTTGATAATTTCTTTATTTTAAGACATAAAACTTGATAAGATGGTTTGATCAATATATATACTAACAGTTATATGTGAAGAATTTATTTATAAAAACGTTATTAATTATGAAAAACATTTGAATATAATCAAAGTGACGAGAATTAATAATGATACCAAAAAATTAAAATATAAGAATATTTCAATATACAATTGTAAACAAGGCTAAAAATAATTATTATTTTATTTAAAAAATAAAGAAACTATATTCTGTAAATAAAACTATATATATGTAGTAAACAATATTTATTAAGAAATATATTGAAAAATAAATGATCAGAAAGGATAGAAACAAGTTAAAGATAGAAAACGTTCAAACTTATGATAAGAACGTCCATATATATTAAGAAAAATTGAACATAAATGTTCAGAAACGACAGAGAAAAGTGAAAAAATTTCTCATCAAAATATACAATAAAAATACGATGTTCAGAAATTTATTTAGTTTTTCAGAAATGATATTGTCAAAACCCATTTCTATCGACTTAAAATGCTATATAAACGTGCACCCGATATGTTCGCTAAATGAAGCTGATGGTCACGATAGATTTTTTCTTTATTGTCTTCTTATCGAAATGTCGATCCATCGACGAAAAATTTATATTTTTTTTTAAGCCCAATATATCGTTAGTACCCAATATATACAAAAGTACTTATTTGGACGAAACTCATTACTCTGAAGTTTTTGCTCATTACGAATCTGAGGTTAGCTTCGTTAAATTGAAAATGGTTGATTCAATATGGCGGACGTAAAATATTCGTCGATTTTTGTAACTTTCTTTATTTGAATTTCTACATATTTTTTAAAATAATAATAATAATAATAATAATAATAATAATTTTTTGTTGTTTTTGAAAAAATTTACACGTATTCTGTAGGTGAATTTCACTATATCGACCAGTGTTATCAATTGTTTTTCCAATTATATAATTATTATATAAATACAGCTAAATTAAAAACTGATAACCCTAAAAAATGAATCGAATAAAAACTTCAGCCTTACAAAGTAAAAAATATGAAGTCATCAAAAAATACGAAACCCAACAAAAATTATAACCAGAAAAAGTGATAGCCTGAAATATAATCTCCGTTAAAAAATAACAATAACTATCTACACGTCGCATATTTTTCTCGCTAATCTCTTTTTTAGATTCATAAAAAAAAATGTATGAATTATCTCAAATTATATAACTCTTCGTCGATGGGGAATTGTCAGTCTCAATCGTTTATATGGTACATATGTATCTATACATCGTTAAGAACTTTTTCTCGTGCCGATTTAACTTATAAGTTCTATAGTAGAATGGCAATAAATCTCTTGGAAGGAGTCGGGCTCTCTGGAGCTCTTTACGTATTCATGTCGTCAAAGAAAACGAGAGTGAACATTCCACAACCTGAATTTTCACTGACTTTCCTTTCGCTCGAATTCATCATTTTTCGATTTACGCTCTTTACACATTTTCCGCGGGGGGTATAGTTAACCCATAATATAGGAATACTTCGACGAGGTTCGTATACTATACACATCATCGTTTTGTATAAATTCGTTGAAGTGTCGATTGTATAGCAATCATTAAGTCCCACATTGATGGTTTTTATAAACTCATAATTGAAACGCACTCGAGCCCAGTCTTGTTTCCTGAAAAAACTAAGAATTATTTGTGAAATGATAAATGAATAAGTAAAAATATGATAGAAATTCTCCATATATATATATATATATGTATGTATGTATGTATAATCGGCAACATTTTCGACGTCAAGTTGATGGTGAACTTTCACAAATGTGAGCAGCTTCAAAAGGCTTCCGATACACATTTGCAGTTTCGTTGTACTGGAGAAAACATATATTATAGTTATATCAATCACACAAATGATTGATACAACTACGTAAATGATTGTATCAACTGTATAGTATGGTTGAATCTGCAATAATTTTTTTCAGTGACTATTGAAATCAAAAACTTGTCCTAGTTTTATTGCACATGAACAAAAAAATATAATTTCACTCTTATAACAAAAACAAGTAAAGAAGCGCGTCTACATTTATACCTTCAAGAGTCGTAACCAAAAATACGAGCGTGATGATGTCAAGAAAACATCGACATTTTTATGACACTAAACTATAATTATGTAATATATTACAAAATGTTAAACTAACTTTATTATGAAAGCTGCGAAATTAAGACATCGTCCTTAATGAGAAAAAGTGAAGGAAATTAATGTAGTATAATTTCATTACTGGTCGATTAATATTGAGAAATGTTTAACGATTTTGGAAGTCAGCTATCACATCGTCATATTACGAACATTTTTTATCGATAAAATTGGAAGCGAATTAATATTATCGGAATAACGTTTTCTTTTTTATGAAAATTGAATGTCTCTTTTAGCAATTTTGGCGACGTTAAACGAGTTCATTAAAGATTAATCGTTCCAATATTTAATAAAACGGTCTGATTTAAATTACTTGATCAAACTTTCTTTCCGTGCGCGACTTACGAAAAAGATGCAAAAGTTGAGCCTGTGGAGAAGGAAAAGTTCACATAAAAAAGGTGTATAAAAGCAATAAGCTATTAATTATTATTTATTATTGTTATTTATTATTATGATTATTATTAACCCTGGTAGAAATTGCGCCTAATTATTCGAAAGTTTTTGGCTAATATATATACTTATTCACTGTCTATTTTGTTGACAATATAATTGGCTCGTCTCTTATTGGAAATGTAAAATTTTTCTTGATATTACTTATATATCTTTTTTTAGATAAAAATTGTACAATTTGCACCCTGTTTCTATCCAACATTTTTAGTCACATCTGGGAAGACTTATCTAAGCATTTTCTATCCAATTTCCGTCTATATTCCGCCCAATATTATTGTAATATTTTTATATACGCATTTATTATGAACAAGCTTACGTACATCGTATACAAACTGATCTTCAATCGCATTTAATACGTCGTAACACATATCAACACTTTGTTCACAAGTTTCATCGTAATCCTTTCCTCTTATTATCACTACATCTACATTGTTATTGTCATTAAACTTTTCGCAAATATCATTTTTATCAGTATGGACATTTGGGGTTTGTTCGTCATCTTCTTCATACGTGACAGGATTGCTGACCTCAATCTCATCTTCTACGGTTTTAAGAGCGCCTATAATAAACTGCATTTTTTTAATATATATCTAATATTTTTCCATTTGTTTTATATACATATTTTGAATAATTTTACTGCATAGTTATTAGACACGATGATTGTGTACAAATTTTCAATACTTGGACTGAACAGTCATTATAGACATGATTTTTAGGTAAAATCGTGACCACTTTAAATCCAATTTTAATATTAAGTATTTCGACAATTTTGTAACAAAAAACTGGTATATTTATTTTTGCCTGGTTATTGTTCTCTTTACGAACACTTTTATTGCATATATATTTTTAAATCAATAATTTTAGACAGCAACTAGTTTGTATCTAGTAAAAAGACACAACGTACACATTCGCGCAAAATTGCATTCTTTAATTCTAGTAATTTCTTTTAGAGCGATATTTCATTCTAGAAAAAGTGAAAAATGTACTTTTTTAAAATAGTGACTCAATGTTCTTTTCAAGAAGTTCAGGGAGTACACTGAAAAAAAAATTTGTTATTTTCAAGTAAATATTTACTTGAATTAGGAAAATTGTTCCTTCTTTTTAGTAAATCTTACTTAATTCAAGAAAATCTTTTCTTAATTCAAGTAAATATTTACTTGAAAATAACAAATTTTTTGTCATTGTATAAGAATCGATTTATTGCTATTAAAAAATCCAGTTTGAATATTTTCATCCGTAAAAAATCGCACACTTTTTTTCATTGATGTTATTTTTTAGAGATTGTTGGAGAATGTGGATGTTTTTTCAACCAGAATAATGGGGATTTTAAAATTTTATAATTTCATATTATAAGCTTTCATTTATCGATGAAGTTTATTCCAAGTTTTCATTCAAGCCTACACCTCTCAGCCACGGATGAATTCCTACTCCGAAAAATGTTGAAAGGACGCGCGTATAATTATTCCGTTTAAGAAGATCAAAAATGAATGCATGGTTAATGTGTATACATATACTCGTCGTAGAGCGATCGACAGGTCCATAGAAATACGACGAACCTTAAACGATCCCTAACCCACGGAAGATTACCATTTTACGAATGAAGCGCTGAATGGGTATTTAAATTAGCGAGTGCATAATCAAATGTAATAATGATCAGCAGACCTGCGGATTACTTAGAGGAGGTTCCGATAAGGTAACAATTGCCGACAAATTTATTCGTCGCGGTCTAATCCGTCCTCGATACGAACAAAAGTCTCCGGTAAAAATGGGACATTCGAGAGTTCGCGGCGAAGTAAACGTCCAAGTGTCAAGTCCCGTCTCCAGGCGCGGTAAAGCAACTATATAAAGTGCGCTAAAACAGGCGGGGATTCACCCTCGGCATAAATTACAACGAAGCGACGTTATACGCCAACAATAAGTAACCTACATATATATATATATATATATGTATATAGATTCGAGGACATAGGGTAGACATAAGCAGGTAGATCATCATTATATTCGCGCGGCCCACTTGGGGATGGAGGAACACACGAAAACGGGGCCGCGGCAAAACCCAGTTATGCCCTACTACAATCGCGCTTGATCCTCGGCGAATTTGGGCCAGGACTTTTTTCCTCGGATCCCCTCTGCACCGCCGATATCGCTCAACGACTTTTCTACCTGCGCCCCGTGTCTCGCGTATATATTTGTACCAGAAGGTTAGGTCCCGCTCAGAAAAGGAGGACAAAGAAGAGAAAAAACCCGATCCATATCCACCGGGTGACTGCGGAAATCGCGATCGTAAGAATCAACGAAGACGCGGACCGCCGCGGGTATAAAACAGACACCCTTGGACGGAATCCGAGCATGTCCGTTATTTCATTCCGGATTTTTTTTTTCGATTTCTCGGACGTGCCCGGTGACCCGGGTATTGTGTCGTAGATTCGTGCGCCTTTTGTCCAAGGGAGTTGGAAGAGTGTATACTATAATATTTTTTTTCTTCTTCTTTTTTGTTAGATAAAAGAAGAAGGGGATTTCTTGCGGACGAAACGACTTTTTAAACAAGTGGATTTCGAATCGTTCCTAACGGTGGTTGCATGACTGCGAACGGATTTATGGTTAAACCACGAATGGACATTTTCATTCTGGTCTTAACCAGGTATTTGATATAATCTAGGTGAAGCAATTACTTCAGGTACAATTGGCCAACATATCACTTGAACTGTATTTCATGCTTGTGTGTAAATACCAGATCAATATAGATCTGAGCATATCAAGTCAATCTGATTCATCACGTGAAAGATGGTGTCCATCGATTAAAATTGGTGTTTCCAATCTTGACGTATTTCTTAGTTTTAGGCGTTTATTTGATCACGATATACAGTAATCTACTTTGACGTTGTCAGTAATTCCAGAAATTTTAAGCCTGACATCAAGCTCAGAAAAAAAACCACTCGTCGTTAGACTTTAGGAAGAAATCATCGGGTTTCCTAACCCGATTTACAATAATCTCGTTAAATCTGGCCTGATCACGATACTAATAACAAGATATGATTAGAATAAGATATGATCAAAACAAGTCTTCCACTAAGAAGATGTTGAACAGATTTCACACGAATGCATCACGTTTGGGTATATGACTAAAAATATTAAATAGTACTTGCCAAACTAGCTTTGAAAATTCACGACTATATTTACACCCAGATTTTAACCATTTTTTATTATGCTATTGTTCCAAATGCCAAATCGATTAAAATATGTCTCGAAGGGAAGCCAAACAATGTAGGTGTCCCACACTTAAAATGGATAAGGATCATCGTATAAAACTACGTTAAAATCCCAACCAGAAAATCCCGCTGCGAAATAAAAAGTTTACTCGAGAATTTCAAAAATATGGACGTACTACCTTATTCCAGTTCGACGAGTCCCTTCGGTCGCTAATGATAATTATGACCCAGTGGCCTTGAGTTGTGAGAATGGGCTTTTGAATTTGGAGGGCCCTACGATTGCTAGTATATTGAAATGAAGTAACGACGAGTAAATTATAGGATTCGTAACCACTAAAAAAAAAGAAGAAATAATCATTTCTTAACTGATTTTTTATGCTAAATTGGTAATTTAATCTTACAAACGTTTAAGTTTGCATTTGGTATTTAAACTTTTCATTCCTAGTCCCCAAAAAATGATTATCTGCCTTGAGTTGTAGTTATATATATGAAATCCGTTTTTCAAAATTTATAGAGAATGATCATAAATGAGAGAAAATGATCATAAATAATTTAACATTTTTCATTGTTTTAACAAAAAAAAAAAAAGAAAAACAATCTATAAATAAACAGTAAATAACATTAACATTAACAAGACACATATATATGTAAGATTAAATTTGTTTTTATTGTCACGAATTAATTATTATTATTTTAATTATTCAATACATTGTACGCGTATTTATTTGTGAAAATGTGTGTTTAATTATTTGATTGAATTTTAATTCTGACGCGAAATTACATTTACGTATCACGAGCACGTTATGTGCATAAAATTTGGAGCATGAATGCTTCCTATCGTGCGAACGGAAAGTATACTTTCAGAATTAATTGAATTAAACTTCATAATTATTACCGGCAGAAAGTTTTAATGCGAAACGTTAAGTTATCGCGATATTAATTATCGAAATGAATATTTTTAAAATTTTTATGATGTATACTGGCTTCATTATACATGTATCGTCGTAAAATGCGTTTAAAATGATTATATTTGTTTTTCACATAAAAATATCACGTCTTCGTGTCCAAATTGAGGCTTATTGCCAATATTGACAATTGAAACTACAATAATATTACCAATTGTAATTTGCATATTGATAAAATTGTTCAATGTCCCCTCTCAAATGGCCGTTATGAAATCCTGCGGCGTATTAACAACAAAGTTAGAGCACCAGTTCACGTCTAGAAATTTTAGTACCAGAGGATATATGGGATTAGGTTTTGTATAGAATATTATTCGCGTGACATTTTTCTCTACGAGTTTTAGGGCGTGAGGTATCGGGGTTTAGGTGCCTTTTATATAAATGGAGTTGGAAGGAAGTACTACCACAATGTTTTTTTTTTTCTCGAGAAGAGGGATTTCTATATATATATATATATATATAGAAATATATTCGATGAGAATCGCGCGGGCAAGTGAATTTCTATAAGGGTGATTTCGCTATAGAGGAAGATTGATTTTTTAATGCATTGATGCCGTATATATTTGGTGTCGGACATTTGCCAACGATCTCAACTAAAATTTTAGAACTCAGTAACGATCTAAACTTTTCATTGATTTACTTATAAAATAAATGTTCTCCTATAATATTTATTTCAGTTTAATTAGATCGTATCTTTAATATTTAATTTAATAACAACTATTATGTAATTAATGTTAAATTATTAATAACGTACCAATCATGTTACTGTTTTTTTCTTGCTTAAATTTTTATTAAAAATGCACAATATTTTATATATAATTTTAAATACATTATTTATCTTACAAGAATATATATACATATATATATATATATATATATACAATTTTATGTACACATTTTATAGATGAGTTTATATTTGTAGGAAATTTCCATTAGTTATTACGTATAAAATACTTTACACTCATTTTTATAAAATATCAGTAATATCATGATGTAAACACATCATGTGTTTACACGTCTTATTCATTTTAGTTTCGTTTTCAATTTCTGTTAAAAATACACATTTATTATTGATTTTTGATCAAAATCTTTACATGTCTTTTTTAGATTGTTACGTTTGAGTCTGCAAGAAGTTTCCTTTTGTATATTTCTAGAAAAATATGGTAATGTAACGTACTTATCAAATGAATTGTTTGAAATTACCATATGTTAGTATAACAATTTCTCTTTAATTAGTATGAAATGTGCGTCTTTCGACATTATCTTTAGATTTGTATACAATTATATTGTCACCTTGATTTCTTTCCAATTTATATATAGAATCTTTTGTAGGGTAAATTTTGATTTAATAATTGGTTTATTTTTATTTTTTTATTTTTTTAATATAAGTTTGGCTAAACATTTTTATTTTAGAAGTAAAGTGATATATTATAATAAAAAGATTTGATTTAATATTTACATATAATTGAAATGAACCAATACTCATTACCTCTAAATACGAAGTAAAGTAAGTTTTTCTTTCTTTCGTATCGAATAATTATAATAAATCTTAAGTACTATATCAGTAATTTAATTTACCTCCTTTTTTTTGTTTATATGCAATTGGTCAGTTTTGTAAAATTTCAACTTAAACGTAACATATAAAGCAAAATTTCATATATTTATCGTACTTTTATCAAGCATTTTATTTTTTGACTTTCACGAAAGTCTAATTATTCCGCCTTCGGAATATTCTGTTGTCCATTAAATATATTTCCGCTAAAGCATAGCAATAATTAACAAATAATTAGATAATTATTATTAACTTTCGTTTTTTAAATTGTTTTACAGAAATTTAATCTTTTTCTATTGTTTTTTAATTGTGTTATATAAAATCTACCGTTTACGATTATAATCGTAGGTTACATTTTTTAAATTACTAATTACACACACACACACACACAGACACACACACACACACACACACACACATATATATATATTTATATAAGTTTAGTAAAATTTATAAATTGTTAATCGTCAAATGATCTTTGTTTAGTCGATATTGTCAGTGCATGTAATTATGCTATCGAATAATTATTGTAATTGTTTGAAAGAGAGAATCTTGTCAATTACAATAGTTACAAATAGCAGTTAGTATATTAATAAAAATATTACAATTAATTCAAATTTATTTAATAGACATCGGATGATTTTTATGAAACCGAAAATTCTAACAATTTTGACTACATAAAAAAAGTTTCGATTATGATTGCAACGATCATTTATCGAAGTTCGTTACAAAGGAATATCACTCCCTGTTTATATCTACTATCGTATTATCATTCGATATAATCATTATTTATAACAAATCTAATACATTTTCATCTATAAACATATTTACGACAAATTGTTCAGTTGAATAATCATGTTAACATTCTGGATTGACATGAAAGATCGAATTTATGACATTTGAAATAAATCGAGAAACAAAAGAAATAAAGCATTACTCATAATGTTAATCAAAATTTATGTATTGCTCGGATTTTATTCCTATAAATAATTTCTATAAATAATAAAGATATATGTGCAAAACTTTCATGTATTTTTTAACACACCACAAAATCGAATTAATTAAAATTAATTATACTTTATTGAAATTAATTAAAGGTTTTATTACAATCATTTTTCTACGTATCACTATTTTCGTATTGGTCGTCAAGTTCCATACGTCACGTAAAGGCCATATTTGACGTCGACACGTGCCGATACGTTCAAAAAACAACCAATTAGAAAAAAGTCGTGGTGCCTGAATTTCAAATCGTGTTACACCTCCCTTCTAAAAATCTAAGTATTAAAAAATATGTATTAAAAAAAAAAAAAAACTAATTGAAAATATGAAAAAAAAAAAATTTCCATCACGTTGAATTTATTTTGTAACGACAATAATCTCCAATATTCTAAAAATAATGAAATCGTAACATTCTTTATCGTGTTGATTTCACCATATTCGTATTTTAAATCATACGCGACAGAATTTAAAGGGCGGTTAAAATCGGAATACTATAAGGTTACGCTTATTGGATCGAAATTCAAATATTGGCACATTTTATAAAAAGGATACGACCATCTGCCTTAATGGGACTCTTTTCTTTATTGTCACGACTTCATTTTATTATGACATATCGAACACGGATTATTTGAATATTTGATTTAGTGGTTGAGTTGATTCTTCGTACCCGCAGTCATGCCGGAAGTCATCAATTCTTCTTCTCGTGTCAATTATGAGATCAAAATAATTTCATGACCTACATTATCCAGTGACTTCTTTAATAAATTTTTTAACACTATAATTTTTATTTTACAATAACAGTTAACATTTTTAAATTTTTTCAATAAAAATTTGTTACTTTTATTTTCAATTTTTATGATGAATTTTTAAAGTAGGTTTTATCGGTGCCGGAAATTGCATTTTCCGCACTAGTAACGAAATATGTACTATTTCTTAATAGTATACGCGGAAAATTCGTGAAAACATTTTCTGGTGCGAGAAATGTGTACTTCCCGCATACTATTGAGAAAACGTTGTTCGTCGCTCGTGCGGGAAATTGCATTTTGCGCACTAGTAACGAAATGTATTATGTCCACATCACTTAATTATACTCGTTATTTCTAGTAGTCTCTTTTCACTCTCTTCTATCGAATAAAATTGATATTTGCAAATGCTTATCAACTTATGGAACAGATCTCTATACTTGCAAATAAACCAAAGTTTATAAAATTTCGATAAGTGATTATTACATTACATATGTCAACTTTTGTCATCGTTCTTTCATATACATTCTACATGTAATAATAAATTCAACCGGTGAAAAGGAAAAAAATTCAAGTACCGCCAATAAGAAAACAAATGTAACGAGAAAAACGAAGTAAAAGCAATATCGCCGAAAAGCAGTAAAATATTCAGGGCACCGGGTAGAGCAACTTTTACTTCGTACTTATTACGCGTTATTTAACGAGATATTTCTTGTATTTCGCATATACCCATATACATATACACGAGTCGCGCGATCGGGCCTAAATGTTATACATTTTAGCAGTGCGAAGCGATGCGTCAATAAATCATTGTAGTAATTAGCCTCTTATCGGGTTTCGGACAAATTTGATCTGTGTCTCGGGGTAATCAGAATGTCGTTATACTGTCTTTTAGGCGGTGCGGTACACGTGAACAAACAGATGTTGCCCACCCTGTATGTACGGCATACGCAGGTCGCGTGGACCGAAGCGTAACCCACATTTAGGAAGCCTTTTTCGGCACCTCCCTATACCTCTTACAGTCCCTTTTCATCTTCAAGCTCGTCCCATGTATAGCTCCATCCTTATCGTCACACACCGGCTCGCTTTTCTACTCAAAAATAATATAATGCAGGTACACGAGCACACGCGTGAGTCCCGAAGAAGAATACGTTTGATTGGGACAAAATTGAATGGGTAATTGGCCAACCGGGGCCCAGTACGCTTCGCAATTGCCGCATGCGTAATATACGTCACATTATCTGAATTGAAGGATTAATTAGGTCTTTGCGCAGTTCGAGAAATTACTGTAATAGTTCGAATTATACGCCGAGGGATAATAATTATCGGTCAACCAAAGAAAATGTTGTGTAAGAAATGTAATTTAGTTATTATATTTAGTCTCGCGTGTGCCCCATTGTGACGAGCGTTTGGCGAGACATCTCATTCACTTGATTCATTGTTCCCTTCAACGGCGAAAGCATCGTTTTATTATTGTTTATTTTATTTTCAAAACAATTTTTCACGTTCTTTGGAATTTCTTCGTTTTTGCTCATTTTTGACGATTTGTTCATCATTGCGTTCATTTTTAAGTTTTTAATTGTTTAAATTTTAATAAGAACGTAATATATTTCTATTTGTCAAGTTATCATTCATTCTATATTTTTTGTGATGTTTTGAATCGATATTTTAATCAGTTTCGAATATTTTTTGAAATAATTTAGCCATCATCATCGCCATCATTATCAACAACATCATCATCATCAATAACACCATAATCATGATCATCGCAATCATCATCAACACCATAATCGTCATCGTCACGATTATTATCATCTTCGCCATCATTATCAACAACATCATCAACAATATCATCATCATCAACGACACCATAATCATCATCATCACCATATCATCATCATCAACGACACCATAATCATCATCATCACCATAATCATCACCATCGCCATCATTATCATCGCCATAAATGTCATAAATGTCATAAATGTATATAACTGCGTTTTCTTCATCGACAATCTTATCAATTGTTTCAAATGTCAACGTCATAACATGAACTCGTTTGAGCAAAATTAATCACGGAATCGTTAAAATATGATAAATCGTATATATATATATATGCTCTCCATTTCATTCATCTCAGCACTTCCAATGCAATTTTCGTCTAATCCGAGAAGTTCGCCGCTCGCCTTCAATCTTCTTCTGTCCCTCGACATCTGGGCAAGAATTTTTTTTTTTCGTAATGCGATACCCTTAGACTTTAAAGAAATCAGCGATGCGAGTCTGCCGCTGTAAATGCGTCAAATTGCCGTCACAGCAGGTATTGGATGATCGATTTGCAAAACGGATAGTTCCTTACGGTTGCACCACTTCTGTGCGTTCGCTATACGATCCTGCGGAATAAGAGACCGATTCAACTTTATTTCATTTTTAGCAGGTCGTTTCAAGCGACTTTTCGAGATCATAAGAGGATGAAGTTACGTGATCGCACAATGTACTATACTTTTTAAAGGCGTTTTCCCGAACGATCCCGAAGAAACCGCACATCAATCAAAACTTTGACGGTTCGACTACGGGACACGTGAAATTTTTAAGAATACGACTCAACTTGAGAGGATGCCGTGGAATTGGACAGTAATTAAATGAAGTTCATTTTTAGGCTTATTATAAACTAATTCCTCTTCGAAACTTATTTTACTGCTGAGGATTAATTCCTGCACAAGTAAGAATTCGCGTGCTTTATTTCATCAATGATACGATTGGGATATGGTGTCGAATAAGGGTGATTTTGTCAACAGGTTGGGGTCAGTCATCCCTAAATCTAGGAGAGATGTAAAGAATGCCTGGAAGGGTGAGGGGGTGCAATGAGCACTTGTCACTATTTAGCCAAAGCCATTCATTATTTAACGTTAATCTCCAAATAAAAAAAAACTGTCCCAATAAATAATAATGGTGTTTATAAAAAATATATTTTAGAAAAGTATGTTTTAAAAAATGATAATAAAAAAAACATGATATAAAAAATGGATTTTAAAAAAATTTATATTTGAAAAAAAAAAATTTTTTTTAAATCTAAAATTAACAAATTGAACCTCTCATTAATTATAAATGTAATCGAATAGTACATAAAGGCTGCTTCCATCGTCTATCGCTTTTTTTCTACGAATTTTTATTTAGGTTACTCAGCGGGGAACGGCAGCTGTTGTTTACTCTTCTATATTTATTATCATTTACTCCATCGAATAATATGGCATCGCGCTATTATTGCTCCATTTGACGCATATTTGTCGATTGTTTCGCTTGCGCCTATATACATCATGCCACAAAATTATACATTTAACGGCGGATGACGTTTCTCATTTATTTGATCGTAAACACGCGGTAACGTCCTTACATCCGAATGCCAATTAAAGTATACATATGTAATCGATTTTTTCTTCGTCATTCCTCAAATTTAGAAAATTGTAAGAAAAGAACATATTAAAAATTTACTTCCTCCGCCAAAAGCAAAAATGGAACAATCTTTTGCGCTCGATGTGAAGTAAGCAATAAATAAGTAATGAATAGAAGAATCATAGGAATGTAATATCACGGTGACGTATCCAGAACGTTTGAGATGTTGATATTCTGGATATCATCTCAGGGACATTTCGGAACCATTTCCCGAACATCTCACGTCCGCCTTTTTGATATTCTTGCGACATTTGCGATATTTTACAGATATTTTTGAGGCTTTGTGTCCATATTCTGTGACATTCCAAACCTTCTGCAAATATTTTTGGGACATTTTAAAGACATTTCCACAATATTCTAGAAACATTACACTGGCATTCTGCAGAAATTCTAGGTATATTTCACAATATTGCCGAGACATTCTAGAGACGTCCAGAGACATCTGGAAATAATCATGGGTATGGAATCTTGCAAATGAAATGTTTCCACAATACTTCATTTAAAATGCTCTGCAACATTTCCCGCGAAACATTCTAACAATGTCACACTTGAGATGTTGTAAAACATTTCAAATGCGATATCCTTAGAATATTCTGAGAATTATATGTGCAGAATGTTGCATTTGGGACATTTTCAGAATATTCTTGAATCTGCTTGTACGCACTGTAAAGTATAATTCTCAATTACCGAGTAAATTTTGTATTGTTATTGGAACCAAGTACTACGTAAGTCAACTGCGACTCTGGTCCCATTAGACATTAATACTTGGATATCATTTTTTTAAACAATGCGAACAACAATCTTCCTTCCATTCGACCTATTATATATCAATATGCCGTCAATCGTATCACGTAGTACAAGTATCGCGGCTGATTGGATCTTCGAACCGATCTGAAACTGAAGACTCTCAAGAGCCCCTATTGTGTGCATTCAAATAAGATCGGTAGCTGTATCGCTATCACGGGGACACTAATGGACCCTTCTCTAAAGAAAATTCGATCCCTTATTGGCTTCTTTTCCGAAATCTTTTCAGGCTTTCATTATGCGGAAGCGCTCGGCGAGCTCACCGCAGACGCAATCGCTCGGACGACTCGTAAAAGTACGCTCTTAAAGGTTAAATCAAAACGGAAAACTTGCAAAGCAGACGCAAACTCGGGAGCATTCGGGGCAAGTCGCCCGGATAATTTGAAAGCGATCCCATCTCCACGGACAGCTGCCTGATGCCTTACGCATAAAATATTCAACGAATGCCCGCCGTCGTATATATACAGTGGTCCGAATGCTAAATTTTTGTCTCGAAGCAGATATCGGATAATCGTACCTTTTAATCGGTCTTTTCGAGGTATAGGTTCGAATATGCACGAGGGCTCGAATGAAGAAATTTAACGCATTTAATTGATCGTTTATTGCTTTTTGTATTAAATTAGAATCGTTTTCTGCAAATTATTTAATGATGATTTTTTGGGTCTTTCAAACTTTTGTTTCGAGTGGTTCATTGTTTACGTCTCGTTCAAATTGTAAGTTTTTGTTTACTGTTATTAATTTTTGTGTAATCAAAACATGACTAATGGGATGGACCCAAATAACACGAGTACTTTCACTTACTGACGAGGACAGGGACATCCATTGTGTATACGTATAACGAGAACATTGTGATTATTAATTACAGGTTAAAATGTAATTAAAAATGATATTTTTTAATTATTATGCAATAATTTTCTTTTTGGCTCATTTTATGGTACAGCGACTAAACTTTTATTTTGATACTACTCCGATTACTCCGATTGCCACCGGGAGCAGCTCGTGATCTTTTAATATTCTCGAAGCGATCTCGAAATTCAAGTCAGGGGCATCGCCGGAACTAAAAAGGGGGAATTTCGAAAACAAAACTAACACGTAGTAGGAAATCGGTAGTCCGTGTAAATCACGCTGGCATTTTTATCGGTATTTTACGTGTTTTTGATCAGGACGTCAAATGTGCAGCGACATTTTCATATTTTATTGTTTGTTGTGGCAGTGGGGTGTTTCGCCTTCCGAGAAAGGGTAGAGGAAATGGGGCGGGAAATAAGAATATTCCCCGTATATAGAATTGAATATGCGACACGAGAAGTTTTTCGTAAATGATAATTTCCGACGGAGATCTTCATAGAAAATCGCTTAATAAATGCCTGATGCCGGTGAAATGTCACACTCACATCTCGCTGTAAGAAAAAAACGAGTTATGCGTGGGACGAGCTTCAATGGAAATCGTTTCTGAGTGGAAACGTTTTTCTTCGACGAAATGTTTTTTATGCTGGAACGTATACAGGAGGAAGTCATAATTAATACGAATGACTCGGTAAGCGAGTAATCGCTTCTAGAACGTTTCGTGTAACGATTCGAATAAAAGTAATGGTTAATAAAAATAAATTATTCCTCTTTAATTATATCGGTAATAGGCTTCTCTACTATTATATATATAGATACAATATTTTATACGTATACGGATACGATTTTAAATTGGTGTTTTTTGACAGCGTGATAAATGAATGTCACTTATTGTTTCGCGAGGTTTTTTATGATACGACGATATGTATACTGAATATCCACGTGCCAACGATATTTAATTATCATTCTCATGACAATATTAATAGGATAATTTATTATATGTATACATAGAATTTTTGAAGTCATTATTAATTTAATTTATCTGATCCATTTTCATGAGTAATTGTTACATAATTGTCAAAAATGTGATTGTTGGGCATTTTTGTCAACATCGGGAACTTTTAACGATTTTTACTCATAACAATTGTTTTCGTCTTACCCTGATAGAGAATTTAACGAGGCCTTGCCATGACCCCGGCTCCAGAAGCATGGCGCTCGCGAGGCCACGTTAATTTTTCGACTAATGTATTATTTCACACAATTCTTTTGTCGTTTTTGATCTCTGTTTTCGACAGTTTTTCCAAGATTTATTATTTTTGCCTACATTCGGTAGTTTTGATCTGTTTTTTAAACTTCTCAAAATTTCACGTTTTACCATTAGTTTATGGCTACTTTAAATTTTTATTTTCAATATTTGTCCATTGATGTGTGTGTGTGTGTGTGTGTGTGTGTGTGTGTGTGTGCGTGTGTGTGCGCGTGTAAAGTAGTGTTCAGATCTATTTCACATTTATTTTAAAAGTGTGTCGTGGCTGAACCTCGATCTGATTAGATTTTGGGATATATATACATATACTAAAATGGGGGAGGGGGGGGGGGGACAAAAAGCATTTCCCTGATAAACTTTAAACTTCCATATCTTTCTAAATTTAGTGAGAAAACTTGCGATCGAAGTGCCCCGGCCAGAAAGATTGGACAGAAACTGGTGTCATTTTCTACTAATGATATGTCTCTTCAAAATTTTATCGAGAAGAAAATGCTTTTAAATCTGTAAGTAGTACTATCTAGTTGCATATATAAAATCGAAAATTTATATGATTATTCTATCGATTTTTTAAAAATTCCACTATGGCTCAATATCATTGGTTTTCCAGAAATGTAGAAAAGTACGGACTCAAAACAATAATTCAAATCACAAATAACAATGTCATTCAAGATTTTCGCATTTTTTCAATTTGTAAATTAATTTCGTCAATTTAAACAAAAATTCGTTCAAATTTTAAATTCAAACGATTACCTCAGCATCAATCTTACCACCATCGCCTCGATATATTCCAAGTCCTCTCATTCTTTCTTCAGGAACACTTTTTTCAATTAATCCCTCTACATATTACCTATTAAATTCCCGATTAGATCACTTCCAATATATATAGCCATTATAAAATAACAACAGCAAACTGTAAACCCATAGTCTATACCCAAAATACCGAAAAAAAAGTTATTCCGTCACTACGATTTCCCTCTTACCCTATATATATATATATATTATCTTCCATTAATTTCATCATCCATATACGTGACTGATTCTAGAATGAATTTTCGGCGATGCGTATAGGATATTGCTAAAAAGTGGATCTATTTCAGTCATAAACGCAACCATCGCCATACGATAGTCTGTCGAAGGATGCATTCAATTTTCAGTCAAGGTGTAAAAGATAATAGCCATGCCGCAGTCGGTGCAGCAACACTATATCTATCGGACGCGCCGTAAAATTTCCCGTAAACCGCAACGGTCTTAACCCCTTTGCCATTTGCTCTCGATTCTTCTCTTCTGAACGATAATCATAAACGGCTCGGACGTTATATACTATACACTTCTTTCTTTTAATTTGTTTTTCTTCTCTCCTTCGCTTATGCGCTGTCATCGCTATTCTTTGTTTCAGCCTTTCAAGAGACAAAAAAGCCCCTGTACAAATTGATCCGTTCAATGTCGTTTTTGTATCATTTTTTTTTTTTTAATTTAAATAATTCTTTAATGCCTTATCAAATTTTGTAAATTTTTCAGAACAGAAAAACATATACATACACACGTCGCAAGTTTTGATTTCACTTTTTCTTTGTTCTTCTTAATAATTCTTTTTTTATATAAATTTCATATCATCTTCTTTCACCTGCTGTCCTTCGAACTTTGGATGATTTTCAATTCTACAAATTAGAGATCTGAACTAAAACTGTAAAATTTTTTCTGAAATTTCAAATCTGATAAACCTGAAAGTATGGATCATGATTCTGAATCGGATTATAACCTACAAACTTAGACACTTCCACGTGTTTTGATATGGAACATGACAATAAAATTCACAATATAGAATAAAAAAATTTGAATTTTCATTTGATGATATTCATTCATTTGTTTTAGGGACTCAAGATCTCAAGAGCTCAGAATCTCTTCAAGATCAATAGATAAAGTATAAAAAGGTCTGAAAAAAAAAAAATACAAGATCTGCAATAGGACATCGAACATCAATAGAATCAGAAAATTGGGGATCTGAAAGAGGACGTTGAACACCAATCCACATATGGATAATAAAGAATTTAAAATCATTCTGCAAACATACTTTGGTGCATTTAAAATAATTCCATAAAAACAAGAACTGTCCCACATCCATAACACCGATATACTTAAAGAACATACAAGAAGTTCTTATTTTCGACTCACGACGAATCTGTCATCTTATATCCTCACATTGTACCGTCACAATCTCCTAATAACTTCGGTCGCTTCGCGATCACCAATCTCTTTGTACTTTTTACCTAAAAAGTTGTGCTAATTCCCTTAATTCCCTCCAGGATGTCGCGTGGCATCCTCAGGACAGCAGAGCAATAAGGACCGAAAGTAAAGGGAGAAATTACACGAATTAAATATTCGTGCGTACGGTGTCGACAGTTTCCTGGATGGCACGCAATCCAATTTCGCCGACACTGATTTACAAATCACTGCTGCGTAAAGGCAGGTGAGCGTCGGGCCGGAGCTTTCGACGCTTGGTACGGCTCCGATGATGCATTCCTTCGCGTGTATATGTATATTTTTATGGACCTACTTGTGAAATCACGGCACTGATTTTCATTTACATCCAGGACGAAATACGTTTTCGGCATATAATTGCCGCCATGGTCGGTGCCATGCGCCAGGGCAGATGTGAGAGAGGTGTAATTATTGTACATTTTCGAACATATATACTATATACGATAAGATTTACGAATTCTGTAATTGAATGTTACAGATTTGCGAACGACGTCGTTCCTTCCGTAACTTTCGTTATTTGATTTTCGATCGAGGGGAAAAGAGGCGGGGAAGTAAAAGGTCATTTTATACAAAATAATATCTTTGAAGACAAAAATGAGATACACCATCAGGGAATCCCTTGCCTACATTTGAAACAACGTATCGTATCGTAGGTATAATTAAAAAAAGATCTTTATTAAAGTCTTGATTATAAATAATACTATATAGACAGTCATGGAATATTGTCTCTGACGATGTTCAACAGACATGCAATGAACGTGCGATGGATGCAAAATGACAGTAAACAAAAATAAATTTTCTAACGAACAAAAACTCGTACACTGTATACTGCACCTAGTGTGTGTTTGTACGCCCTGTTACTCATAAATATCTGGAGATCCAATGTAGGACCAATGGACGTCCAGTGGATTGATTGATGATCATTGGATTGAGCAGTTGATCCCCACTGGCAACAGATGTAATAGTTGATTCTGACTTAAACAATATAAGTATAAGTTTGATGTTTTCAGTTAATTGTATCTTGCCTTTCTTTCGATAATGTAACGCTAAATGTCCTAGCACTATTAATATTCCAAATAACAAAAGTATCCTCCATTGTACTCCCAATTTACGTCATTGTGGATACAATGGACGTGTAGTGGATATACAAGGAATTGTAATGGACGTAAACTATATGGATATAGATTGATCGCCCAATGCACGTGTGAGTCCGGATATCTAATGCTAATTGGATCAGGATTTTTGGATCGAATTGATAGAATTTGATTTTTCGGAAGGTCACTATTGACAGTTATTCAAACCCAATAGTAAGTTTGAATTTACCACCTCTCTAAATTTCACGGGGTGAAATTTCACTCCACGAAGAGTGATAATTGAGCTAAACTTATAAAGTTTGGATTCTGTTTGGAGTGTAAATTCTTCGACTCACTCCAATATAAACTGAAATTTCACTCCAAAAAGTGTGAAATGTTACTCTTAAAGAGTCAAAATTCACTCTTCCTAAGAGTGGCTCAATTTTCACTCCATGAAATCTAGAGAGATTATATATATAACTGGAAATGTTGCTATATAAGTGAAACTAGTAAAAATACCGAAATAATTGTAGATTAAACAAAATCTGTAAAGACGAAGAAAAACTAAGAGAAAAACACGTGTATCTTAAAACACAAAAACAACACAGTTACTCGATTCTAAAAGAAAAATTGAAAAGGTTATTAAGAAATGCAGGAATTTCATAAAATACAGATATTGCATGGAAACAAATCACACGAATTTCGATTTCATCTTATAATTCTGACTGCATGAGATTTCGTTAAACCGAGAAATGAGAACACTGTAACAAGCTTTTAATGTATAATTGCAATGGCCGTTAATACAGGTGCCGTGCAGATGGTACTTTGTTCCGAATATTGTAAATTTGAAACCCCAGCATGATAGCGTTATGTGAATTATGCAATCTTTATTTTTACATTTTTTCGTGAATTCTCCCGCAAACGTTTATTGAAATGATCATAGAAATTTGCATAAATTTATTTATCCATATTTTCGAATTTGACATTACTTTTATATTGTGTCAATAAAATACTTGATTTAATTGATGAATGTTACTTTTTAACGTGTAATAAGTTTGTAAACAAAACTAAAATCTCCGCAGGAATAATTTGATAAATATGCTTTAATTAAATCACAACATATATATAGGGCAGTCTCATGTCAGGCAAGAAAACGTGATATGGCCCCCTTGAATTCATTCCGGAGAATGAAAGTGTTGAAGCAACGTAGATGAAAGTACGCGATAAACACAACCATTAACAAATTAATTTCTTCTTTTTTTTTAAGAACATTTTTTATTCATTCTTATGAAAACGATCAACTGAGAAAACTATTCATCCCTTCTACCATCGTCTTTACTACTGCGATATATAATCAGCATGCAAGTTACCATTTTGGGTTCATGAATAGTAAATATATTAAAATTGAATTTTTTGACAAATTGTCGGATGTTCTGTTCTGATTTTAGGAAAAAATTGACCATTTTTCGTCCATAAAACTGAAAATATTGAACATGAATCAAATTACTTCGATCAAGGATCATCAAATTATTTCTTTAACATTCAGTTTGCAAATTCTCTTAAAGATCCACACATTCGAAGAAAAGTATACAGGTGGTACGAAATATTTATGTACGTACCGTTTACACATATAGCGATCTGTATTAATCGAATGCAAATCGATTAACGGGTAAATCAGGTCTGTAGAGGTAAGTAGGTGATTGTAAGTGCGCAGCTTGCAATTATATAATTCGGAGAACCGATCTTATCTGGGCATGATTTTTCAATCAATCACGCCGCATTTTTTAACGTTTATAATTATTATTGTCAATGCGAGCCTCGATCAAGACATCATTTGTAATTACGTTCTTTAATCAATGACGTTTAATATCGATTTCTAATTAGAACCAGATTGCAGTCCGCTTACGACAGCTGTTAAATAAGTTTTTTTAGGAGTAAACGAATTTTATAAAAATTTAAAAGATCTTTTTTTTTTATAAAACTGTATTATAAAAAGAAAAGAAATATAATAATAAATTATTTATTTTTCGATTTATTTATTCCTTACATTTTTTACAAATGTTTCTAATGACTGTCCTTTAGACATCATGTTATAATAAAATTGATTGGTTTGATTTTTATTCAGTTAGAATAAAAAAATAATACAAAATTTTCTAATAAAATTTATATCTACAGTCTTATTTAAATATCTCTTTTGTCTCTTTCTGATCTATAACATTAGCCATATTTTTATTTTCATATGTAATATTCAAGATGAATTGAAAAATGAGAACGAGAATATTAAAGTTTTACAATTAAATATTAGAAATTATTGAGAAGTAAAATTTGTAATTTGTAATTTAAATATTATATATAATAAATATTTATAATATAATTCTATATAATATAAATGAATTATAAAAAAGAAACAATTTAAAAATAAAACATGACAATTTTTTGAAAGGTGTTGGATGAAAACTTTTATGGGTAACATTATAATAAATATTTTTTTACTTGTACCGAATTTTTGTTGGAACATAGTGCTGAGTATATATATATTATTTTACAATTTAAGAATTCTTTAAAATTGGACGTTATTGAATGGAATTTAATATTTTATAAAAACCAACAATTTCAATTCATTTTTATTTCTTTCAATAATTGAACAAATTTTTATTTTTCAATATACTTTCTTTAATCGGTAAGGCACGTAAATACAGCAAATTACTAACCGGTATATCTGGAAACGGAAAAACTGTGTTAAAATGCACCATTTACATCAATAGTGGCGCGTATATACAATGATCCAGTCTGCACTACAGGTACCAGTTTAAGAATATACATGCATAAATCAGTAACCTAACCTCGAACTTGAATTTCAACTTACCTTTCAAGGATTGTACAGACTTGAACGTAATCGCACGAACCTGCTCACGATTTATAACTTCATATTCTGGTTTCACGTTTCATTGTGGATTAATACTTTCTATGCCGAAATCCACCCTAAAACGTTTGCGGATTAGATGGAAATTGGCTGCGTAACGATAATATATATTTCAAAATTTACTAGATTCTATAAATTCTCCGTTTACTACTCGTGCCCCATATACATTTAAATGCATTTAAATAGACCGCAAAGGACAACTAAACGTATAAAAATATAAATTGTCCAAAGAATCGTTATATTATTAACAATTTTTGTAATTAAAATGATCTGATTCTCAGGGCCCTAATTGGATGCCTCACAACATATATAATTACAAATATGATGAATCTATAAAAAAAAAAACTTTACAATTATGTTCTCCTGATAAGCTGTATAAAAAATATACATCCAAGTAAAATCGATAGAACAAAACGTTGTTTACAAACCGACCAATTACGTTTCGTCAATCTCGGCAAGAATAATACAAAAACAGCCGTTGGAAAATGAGTTTCTTAATAAGATAAAATTGCGTAAGTGATGAGTAACAAATCCTGAAATTGAATCCTCTCAACAAGTGCACGGTCGAACGATTCCGGAGCTGCCGCCAAGGAGCATCCGATTATTCTGCTGCTTTTGTTTTTTTTTTTCTCAAAACGTTGCGTTTTTTTTTTTTTTTTCAAGGAGGATGCACCCGAGCGTGAAACCGCGCTTGCGGGGGTCCAATTCTTCGTTAGAGATATTACACCGAAACGATGAAGAAGACGTCCAGCCCGGCGTAAAAAAAAAAGGAAAAAAGTATGATTGGTAATACCGTGTCGAATCTATTACGGTGGTGGGTAAAAAAAAATAACTATACTCGTATTCCGCGTCGGTCTTGAAATATTATCAAAGAACCAATTTTAGAGCGAAGACGAAAAAGTATATTATTTGTCTTTCTTTAATCTTTGAAGAGCTTTTTTTCATTTATTGGCGGATAAAACAGAGAAGTCTTTATTGATATCACAGAAATGATCCTTTGTCATGGCGGTCCTTATGAAATTGGGACTGAAACTTCTTGTATTCAATCTTTATTTTTACTTCCTCCAACGCTACTGTTATCTGTAAGAATAGAAGACCCCTAAAACGCATGCAATTGTACACGAACAGGGGACTATTTCTGTATGACTCAATACGATATCAAAAAACGTAAATCATCCACGACGATTATACTGGTTTAAGTTCCTCAAGATAATGTACCAAAACGATCATTCATACATTAATTGTCGATGACACATTGACGTCGAACGGTAAAAAGCCATTTCGGAATTATGATATCAAGAAAAAGGAAAAAAAGTGATAATTATTACAAGTAAAAAATAATGCGTTTGCACCCCAGCGAGCACATAAGTATATTTGCAGTGCTAATAAGGTGAAAATTGCATAGATGAAATTTTACGATAAATCCATTTCGTAAGTATATAGCGTTTGTTGCAGCATTGTTACTAATTATTCGAGTGAAACAAATCGTTGAGCCATTATTATGTATAAAAACTTCTTTTTTATGGCAATTATATAAAAATACATAGTTTCTTGCAATCTAATCAAAGAAACCCTCGCGTGTCTCCGGAGTCACTGTTCTCAATGGCAGCGCACAAACTCCACTTGAAAAGCATCAGCGAAACGATACCTCTATAATTTTTTTTCTAAACACGACTCTTTATTTACCTGATACTAATGTAAATACGTAAGCACTCCGGGCGTAACGTTACGGATATCAGCAGACATAAGCGAGAAGAGAAAAATCGCAGACGACACTTTACTCGGCACTGAAAGAGCTCGTTGTTGGGACCTCGCTTGTTGTTTCTCGTAGTCCCCCAGTCAGGGCTGCAAACAAAAAATATCTCGTGAGCTTAGCTTTTCTTCGAGTCTTATCGAATCGCCATCTTACCTCTCGGCCCTATCACTTCGACGTATAACTTGGAGCACGCGCCGGCGGGTATGATGTTTGAACAAGCAATTCCGAAGATTCTTTCAAAACTGAGTCTTATCGTCATCTCATTTATGTACTAAGACAGGGGAAAAAATGTACCGCAATAGATTAGGCCCCATTCAGAAGAAATCTTTTGTCAAAAATACTTGAATTTTTTTTTCGTTCTACTTTAACCACCATTGTTATTTGTCAATTTTTTTAAATTTTTTGGGGTTCAGATGAGGAGTACTTATAAAAATTAGTTTTATAACTTCTGGTCTTCCGAGTTTTTGTAAGCATAAAAAAAAGTTTTTTTATATTTTTGGTTCATCAACTATTATATTGGTTGACTTACGCTAACTCTTAACAATCATTATTGATTTTTTTTTTCAACCTTTGATGCTACTTATCAGCATTTATTTGTATTTTTTTTAGATTTCCTCATTCTTATCGTATTTCCGTACATTTTAGAATTGAAAAAATGATTTGTATTCTTATTTATGAACCGTAAATTTTTATCCCATATGTGTCCGCTTTAGTCAGCAATATAGTTAGCATTTCGATTTCAGATCACTTTAAAACCCTTTATTTGACAATATCAATTTCATTTTGACGTTAAATGACTTTCTGTCTCTTTCTCAGTTTTTGTCTACTTTATATTATTTTGAATAAAAATCAATGAATTAAAATCACTCCCCAGGAAGTACAATTTTTACAATTATATGTAACAATAACGCAACAACTATGTAACAATCACGTAACAAATAAAATTCATGGAAATGTATCGTAATTGTTACTTTCAATGTTTGCACTACTGTCTACTCACATATATTTTCAAAATCTTTTTCGATTTTTCGATTTGCTTCATGATATTTTCCGTCGTCAATTTTTCGAGTTTTTATGATGTTGCCGAATATTTTTTTGACTTTCGATAGTGTTTTAGACATGAGTTTTTATTAAGTCTTTTGACCTTTATCTTCCATTTTCTTTGTTTGATTTTCATTGTTTTCTTTTGTTTCCATTCATTTCCACCACTTTATTCGGTTATTTTGCTACTTCTTGATAATGTTTATTTTTAAGTCATTGTTTACACTCTGGGCGTAAAATAAGACTATATGTTTGGTGACGCAAAATTTCGTAGAAATTTTCCGTCATCGCTTTGCCCACGTGCTACGAAGATGGAGATAACATTTTGTGGATTTTCATTCATTAAATACATATACTTACTTTGATTAAAATGGAAAAATATTGTCTCAGTGTACATCCGAGGTCTTACTTTCTTATATCCGCAGGAAATAACAATATTTACATTGTGCGATAATGGGGTAATAAAAAGTTGTAATGATGATTTATTGTTGTCCAATATGTTGTTGACACTAAGAACTTTTGAACGAATGCATTCAGTTTTATGTCATTTTCCATATATATATACGTATGTCTTTAACAATATGATCTTATTTACACAATGTATAATAAACAGAATATATATTCTGTAAATGAGATGGAAAAATGTCTCTTGATTTTACGAAAATGTAGAAATTAACATTGAGTCGGTCTTTTACCATCACCGAAAGTTCGAGAAAATCTTGTACATATGATTATTCGTTCTAAACATATTTCCTACGAATATATCTCCTATACCACACACATTGTTTCATACAAATCAAGTAAATTTGAACATTTTTGTTCAGCATATTAAACATACCATTTTGAAAAAGTACATTTTGACTTGTGTTTCATCACCAGTTACATTAATGTGTTTCATCACCAGTTACATCACCAGTTACAAATTCTAAGTTACATCCAAATCTAATGCATTAAATGTATTATACAGACTCAATAAGTATATTATAAGGATAATTTGGACACCCCCCCCCCCCTTCCATAAATAATCATGCACGAGTGGAAATTATTACTTTGGAAGCAAAAATGAGTACATTGAAGGGCAATATTGTGTTTGAAAAATAATATTTTTTTTTCTGTTACTAAATTAATTAAATTTTGATGAAGCCAAAATATTGATTGGTATTAGTATTTACAAGTGCGTTGGCAACACTGATTAGGTCATCCAGCTATAGGTTCACGTCCAGTCATTGGTACGTTTATCTTACAACTTTTTATTCCCCTTCGTACAATGCAAACATATCCGTATATGCATATATATATATATATATATATATATATATATATGTGTGTGTGTGTGTATATTTGGTATGTATAATTAGTAATTATAAACTGATAACAATACAAATTTCGGCTTGATCAAAATTTAATTAATTTAGCATATATATTTACCTAACCTCAAAGAACATAATCGCGCAATGCACATTCTGGAAAGATGCAATCGACATTTGAACGAAAAAACCTATAGTATACCATCGATCACTTCGTCAAATGCAGTATAATATACGATTTTGAAGACTGTGATTTCAATAGGCTATTTATTACGCTGCGAAAACTCAGTCGTTCATTTTACATTCTTATTTGCAGATTGTACATTCGTATTTTGGACCCACTGTGCTTTTGGAGGACGTTAATCCGTTTGCAGATTCGTATATATATCTATGCATTCGCACCCGAAAATCCCTCCCTGGGCCATATAGGAAAAAGACTTCAAAAAAAAAAAAACGTATTATTACTGTGATTCGGTGGCACCCCACGTTTCAACCGTCGAACATATGGTGGAGTGAAACTTTTTTTCTTCTTCACGCGACGTGCAGTTCGTGCTCATTTATACGGGAGCAGTTTTCGCTCGGTTGCAATCGCAGGTACATTAGTAACGGAATAAGCGTGGGTGTTCGCCTTTTCCATAGATTTAGATATATATATAAGTTTGGAGTTTGAAAGGGTACATGGATGCGCGCGACACGTCGCTCAACCCTTTGACGCCTGGGGTTCTTCTGATGGGAGGGATAAAAAGGGCAAATGAGGGACGCGGGACGAGCGCGTGCCCCCTTTTTACCCGGATCAAGCGAACTGTCCGAAAATTGGAAAAGTGCAGCTGCGTACCGATAAAAGTCCCGAAGTACTCGGATTTCAGGTCCTTTTCGACATACCAAATTGTTCGTAAATTTTTTGTTATGTCGTGATTTTTATTTCGAACAACGTGAAAACAAACATGGCTGCTACAAATTGATTGGATGTTGATTTTTGTATCTATAGTTGATGCTCTAACCTGACTTTGGGTTGACGGTATTGAAAACCTCAAAGTTCACTATATTTTATAAATGATTATATGTTAATTACGGGTGTTATGGTGGTTTTAAAGTAGAGCAGTTACCGAACTAACCTCAAAACAGGAAATGTATAAATAAAAAATGATTGAAATATTTTTTCAAAATTCGGGGTTTGGAAGGGTGATTCTACATAACATATACAATCTTCAAAAAACTATCGCTGAAATTGGTTCAAAATTAAACGAAAATTATCCGAAATAAATTTTTTTTGTTGCTGGTAAGAGAAAATAATATGTTTCGGATTTTCCTCTTTTAGTTGGGATTCAATGTCACAAATATTTACTTGGGGATTGTATATGATGTGCAGAATCACCCTTCCAAAGTCCCGAATTTTGAAAAAATGTTTCAATCCTTTATTATTTATACTTATCCTGTTTTAAGGTTAGGTCGGTAACTGCTCTACTTTAGAACCATCTTAATAAATTTTCGCCTAGAATATGAAAAATATCTAGGTTGAAGTTAAAAAAAAAACTTTTAAATGATGTATTTTAGAGCATCTATTTTTACGGGTGAATGTAAATAATGTATTGTTCAACCCATTTACGGAACGAAAATAATGATACATCATACAAGAAGAATTCATCTGCAGATTTTTCATCGGTAACACATTTGATGGATTCAGAATAGATGGAAAACAAAGGAAGAGCTAATAACAGTGTAAATCGATACGATAGAAAGTGTTGACATTGGTTAGACGATAAATAAACAAAGCATTATTTTGATTTTGTCACCTACTATAGGGGTGGTATTACATACCACGTCGGACAGTTCATTATTTTAAGCAGGTTTTTGATACTGTAGTGTTTACAATGTTGCCCATCATCTCTAGTGGACTATATATACATTGCGGCCCAAACGTTCAGCAGAGATGAAAACAAAGTAAATACTTTGAAAAACTATAGAGAAAAAGATGCTGTTGATTTTACCTTTTGTGTCTTGAAATATTCGAAGGTCAAGAATGGAGGTAATTTTTCTCCGAATATCGTCGGGGGGTCTTGGAATAATAAATAAACGTCGTGGAGGTGGAAAATTAAAATGCGAAACATTTCAATAGATTCGTACCGATGCTTAATAATGAAAATTAATAAAATTTTTTCCACCGAGTTTGAAATTCTTATAATTTTTAAATCATTTCAACTGATTAGAATTTGACGTAATCATATATGTTATCATTATATCAATGATCGAACACGAATATATTATATGCGCTGAAATGCAGAATTTGAAAAATTATTGAAAATTCAGAATTCCTTCATATTTAACCTTGTTCCATTTGCAATCTTACTTTTTCTTTGACTCCCTTTTTGCCAATCCTTATCCATTTCTGGCTACTTGCTTATTATTTCTCGACTTGCTTTTAACCATCCGTGACGGATTGCTTGTTCATCATTTGCTGACATTTTTTGACCATTTACAGACACCTTGTTCACAAATTGCTAATTCTTTTCTCCCTATTTGACAACTTTGTATAGTTGCCGATTCTTTGCTCAGAGTTTGCCGATTCCGTGCCTATCAGACGGTCACTATACGCTACCCATTATTGCCAACCTCTTATTCTCTGTTTTCTAACTTCTTGATGAATATTTGCTGATTTTTTGTTCACTTTTTGCGCGAATCCCTCTACGCAGGATGTACTTGAAATTTTTAGCTTTTTAAAGATTAAATAATGCGTTTTCGTCCCTTCTTCTAATTCAATTTAAGTAGGAGGTTAAGAAGCGTTCAACATCGAATTTGAGTCGATAATTATTTCATGTATTGTTGTATAAATAAACAAATAAAAATCATCATGTTTATGGAAAAAATGCAGTCGCAGGTCTGACGATAAGAATCTGGAATCATATTTTAAAAATTCAAAATGTCGGACCCAAGATCTGGTGGCCAAAAACTGTGATATAATAACTTTCGTTAATAATTCGTAAATAGGAATTTCCGGAATTTGAATTTTCATAGTTTGACATCAGATTCGCAATGAGGAGCTACTTATGTAAAATTTTTAACAAACTCCACTAATTAATTAATTAATTTTTTTATTAAGAGACGTACCGTCAGATCCTTTTTACAATAATCAGACACAAATTAAAATTTTAAACACTAGATAAGATAAAAAGATAAATAAGTAAAAATAAATAATAGTAACTAAAAATATAACAAAAAATTAATATTTCAATTTTTCGTCGACGTCTTGAATCCGCCATTTTGAATTTTTAAAATCTAAGGTCAGATTCGCAGTTAGCGACCCTACAAAACCCTGCACGTGAATTACAAAAATTACAAATAGTTAAGTTCCCAAAATCGAATATTTATTGGAAAAAGATCCATTTTTTATAAATTTTTAGATAATTGAAATCAAATTTCGTATTCGGGGTCTTTTATAGAACCCTTGAGTATTGTATATATAAGTCGGGTTTTCAAAAATTCAAAATGACAGTCTAAGGTGAGTCAGAAAATAAAATATTACTCAATACTCCTAAAATTGTATACAAAATTGTATACAAAATACTATAGTGAGGTTACTGTAGTTGACGCCATCTTGTATCCGCCATTTTGAATATTTAAAATCAAAATTCAGATTTGCAATCAGCGACCAAAAGAACCCCGCCCTTGGTACGATGTTTAGTTTGAATAATAATATAAACATTTTTTTTACACTCCCATGCGCGATGATCGATTTTACGCCCTAGGGCCGAAGTGCCGAATGCGAATAACCGATATTCCCGCGCACGTCGTTTAAAAAAAATGTCGTTTACACTATATACACGCGCAAAACATCGATCAACAACGAGTGCGATTGTGCCACTTGCTTCTCTCGAATGACCAACATCGCAAACGCGAAAATCGATAATTTCGCTATTGTTACGTGATAGAAAAACATTTGTGAAGATAGTATATCACGTAACGTTTTTCTTTTTTTTCTCAAAATATGACAACTATAATGTATACGCGTTTTTCTAAATACATTAAAATTCGAAACGTCAGAAATTTGATGCATAAGTACGCCGCTCGCACCCGCAGCTGCGTCGCCCACACCCTCGCGTCTCGCTGTCACGAATATACAAGTAGTAGAAAACGGCTGTGCACACTCTCGTGTATATATATATATGAACAATGGAGCCGCGGCCGACGTATAAGCGAGCATACATCGAGAGGTCGAGGACCGATCAGAAAAGCGGCGAAACCCTTTTCAACCCTGGAAAAACGGGCCTACTCTTCTGAAAATGCAAAATCATCCCGGTTCCTTTTAGTTCCTTTAACCCTTTGCACATTTCCCTATATCGGCCGATAGTTATGTATAAGCATAATGCGCGAGCGCGATTCACCGCATCGGAAATCTGAATAAGACGTATATTATTCAGTACGGGCACTCGGAGGCCGAGTATAGGGTATATCATTTCGCCACGCGGGCAGATGTTCCCCCGTTGCGGTTTTTTTTTCTCCTTCAACTTTTCGGGTATTTCGATATATATAAATCGGAAAGGGCCACGCGATCGGACTTTCACCCCTTTTTCCCGATGCTCCCATTGTATGGCCTTTCTACGCATCCATTTCTTATTTTTGAGCGCGAAGATCGTGAATAAAATTGGAATGAAGGATCGAAAACTTTGTCCATTGTGCGGGGGATGAAAAGTGTCCTTTGAGTGCAGTTGCATGATGATAAATGGTGCTGAATGAATTTTCACTTGTTACCCCGGCAATGAATCGTAAATGCGTACAGTTTCCGTAAATGGCCGAAATTCTGAATGATACGGAGATTTTTAATGCGGCGGAGATCAATGTGAATGGAAGACCATTTTTTTACGCATTCTTATATATTTTCGTTACACTACTACGTTATTGAATGAATAATTTCTTCCTGATTTTCGTGAAATATCAGTTTTAGAATGTCGGCGGAAATATAAACGCTCCTCAAGGATTCATTAATGCGATTTGGTCCTCTTTTTCTTCTTTTGAGAGACTCGTGACATCACTTTGTATGATGCTGACGATACGTAGTTCATATATAATTAATGGTTTAATTCAATTTGCCGAAGGAATGTGGATAATCTAAAAATAATGTGCTATATATATATTTCTCCTAAATACTTCAGAATTAATGGGTTTTCAATAATGACAAATATCTAGTAGATACGAAAGGATGCATAAAGTTTAAAGTATAATTAAATTGTTTATTACGAATTGGCTAAATCAAAAATTTATATATAAATTATGTATTTTATATAAAATATATATAGTATAATACAAATCTATCATTAATTTAATAATAATAATATAATAATAATAATAATGACAATAATAGTGATAACAATAAAGTAATAATAATAATAATAATAATAGTAAAGTTGTAATAATATTATGGTAAAGTGTTATATACAATTAAAGTTTGCGTAAGAAACAATGGTAGTTTTCGATTTTAGGCCACAAAGTTGCATTTTATGATTGAATGTAAAATTTGTAATAATGATATGAATGTGAATATTGTAAAATTTGCATGAAAAGTTTGCGGGGAGGGATGTAGTCTTAATTTGAAAACAATCAACAAAATAAGATCCATCAAAAGTAAGTATTTGGAATATACATTTTTATATAATGCACCAATTGAATGAGTTACTCTATTATTTTTGTAATTAATAATCGGTAATGGTATCGGAGGATCTCTTACAGATTTTTCGGTGATCGCTCGGAGATCTTCCACGTTATCTCTATCAGAGCTCATTTATATCTTCACGAGATTATTGAAAAAATATAACGTCTAATTATTTTAATTACCCAAATGCAACATTGATAATAATGTTGAAAAATAGTATACACACATTTTTAAAGACGATTTTGACTTATCAATTGTATATACGTAAAAAGACCATTATAAGAATTCACTTTTATTCTTGATATATCTTCCAGATCACATGCTTATCACTAACAGTTCTCTCGAATATCACTGCCAGATCTTTTGCAAATATCTTTTCCTCCTGTACCAGAGGAGGGCTTAAGGATTTTTCGGTAATCGGTCGGAGATCTTCCACCAGATCTCTTGTCGAAATTTCTTACGGATCTTTTTGATGTCTTCGTGAGATTACTGAAGAACCATTGCATTTTTACCACATTTCATCAAGAGATCTCTACAAGGGGTCTCGAAGATCTCCAACGGACGGTAAGAATTTCTCGTGAAACCCTGGATAATTTTCGCGAATATCATTCGTATATTTGTCGTACATCTCTTGGGCATCTTCTTAGATATTTTTTAAAGAAAAATATCAAGTCTCCCGATCGTATTTTAAGTCTCTATTATATACTTATATTATAAGTAAACGTATATGTATATATATATGTTACAGTGAGGTTACATAATTGTTACTTTGTGATTGACTGGATATATTTATATGTATATACACGAGGCATTCCATACCAAATCGCATGATCACAAATCCAATCCTCCGTAATATTTTCGTAGAATTTTCCTATAATTTCTGACTCAATGAAAGGTTCAAACCTGATGCTTTTTTTCAAATTTTTTTCCAACATATTTGGAGAAAACAAATTTTCAAAAATTGTACAATTTTCAATCAAACGACTGCAATTATTCAATTTTCAGTCAAATCTTGGAAAATATGCGATTTACTACGACATAATGTGTAATGTACATAAAAGTTGCTATACCATATAATATATGAATTTTGAAATGAAATTCTTATTTTTAATTTTTGAAAAATCGGTTAAATATCGTAAAAATAAAGACGATAATAACATTTTTTTGCAAGTATATGTCTCGCTCGATGAAATCTGAAATTTTCACAGAATACTACTGTTTTCAGAATTCGTGAATATGCCCGATTTTCATTTTAGGGATGATTCAGATCAAATTCTGAGACCAGATTCTGAGGCAATTTTTCAAACATACTTTTCAAAAAATTCGATTTAAAAAATTTCAATGCAAAATTCACTGCAAAATCAAAGCAATTTTTATGTAGTATATACATTTTTTCGTGAATCCCATATTTTCTAGACTGTCTTCGGAACTTCATGATTTTCAAAATGTTAATTTATGCTTTGTCTAGTGAAAAACTTTTGAAAGAAAATTTGAAAAACATCGTGTTTTCACCTTTCATTGAGTCAGAAATGACATGAAAATTTCGAAAATATTGTGGTGGGTCGGGTTTTTGACCTTACTATTTGGTATGGAATACCTCATACTGCACACACCCACACACACACAGACACGCACACACAGACACACACACACATATATATATATTAATTTGTTAAACACAAAACATTTTGAAAACAAAATAGAAATTCCGATTTTTGAAAAAAAAAATGATTATTAAAAAATATTAAAGATTGTAAAGTTAAACAGTGATAATTGATTGTATTGAAACGAGACTATATATATAATAAATTAATGGAATTAATTAGTTTAGTGGAATTTATAATAGTAAACTTTATTTTCACGAATTTTTCAAAATTCATTCATCCATAACTGATGGCGTTATTGGTATAAAACTGAAGCAGCACGCTTGAAAAACGTGCCACTATAAGAAAATATTGTTTCAGTCAAATTACCACCTGGACCGGCGTCAAAATGCGAACGCGGATTTATTTATTTAGTCTAACCGGGGTAAACAGCGTTTCTTGCTTATATACACCGTTCTATTGTATTCGTTCCTTTGTTCCCTTTGAAAAAGTGAAATTGTCGTTGGCTCGTTATTTATACTTTATCTTTATAAATTGACGAAGTGTCAGCAATAACAAGTTAAGGTTTAAGTGCGAAAACAAAAATGCTGCTTTGTATTTTTATCCTGTACTCTCCAACTTCTATCTCGTTACTAAATCATTTATTGTTATTTTTACATCATCATTTCGTATATATCCTTTTATTATTGTTTGGAGCCTATACCATTTGCCGATTCTGTCCTGAAATTCTACATAATCGTGATAAGTCATTTATTTCAATAAATAAATAAATTATTGCATTTTCGTATTTTCCTCATCTATTGTGTTAATTTTTTATTACTTTCAAATTTTATTCTATTGTTTTTTTTTTCTTTTTTTTTTTTTTTTTTTTTTTTTTTTTATTCA
>JAPYZR010000347.1:0-50963 GCA_030522945.1 Trichopria nigra | reverse complement strand
AAAAAAAAAAAAAAACAAAGAAAAAAAAAAAAAAAAAAAAAAAAAAAAAAAAAAAAAAAAAAAAAAAAAACATAAGCAATAAGAATTTACTTGCTGTCTTTAACGTTAAGTTCTCTACGTATATGATTGCGAATAAGTGCTTCGTAAGATATCAAGGATTTATCTACATGTTCTGAAGAACGAATGTAATTTTTTACCTTCATTTTTAGAAATGTTTATCAAGAATTTAAATTAATATAATTTCTATGATTTTTGTAATAAACAACATTCACAGCATAATTGCATTAACGTGTAGAAATTCCGCGGATTAAATAAAAAAAAAAATGTTATCAATACTTTTCATTCAGTAATTTGTACATGATTAAAAATAAACATTTTTAAAATTCATAAAATGGTAAAAAAACTTCATTCTTTTCTCTATGCTCCACGCAAAAATATTCAAATGTTACGGAGTCTATTACGATAGAGATTATTAAACGATGTGGTAATAAGTAATTTCACAAGTCACTCGTACATACGTATATGCATATGTAATGAAATATAATTCTATAGAATTTTAAATCTCAACTACATTTTGCTCGTTTTACTTTCTCCGTTTAAGCCCATCACGCTGTGCGTCACTGCCGAATATCCCACACTTGAGTTTATTGTGAGTGAAAGTAAGTAGAAATTTAATCGAAAAAAAAATCAATTTTTAGAAAAGGAAAACCGAAAGTGAAAAAAATTAACGCCTTGCGAAGAGATTGCTTTCATGCGCACATCGCGAATCAACTTTATGTTGGAATAATTTTATTGAGGTAAAAATTTTCGAACTAGAATTTGATTTCATCGTTAAATTTTTTCTGCGCTAAAGACTATTCCACTTCCTGATCATTAGTTTTGAAGATCGTAATTAATGATTATGGATTATGGGTGAAATGAAACTATATAATATTTTTAAGGTAAAATGTTTACTTCCTCTTAACAAAAGTGTAAAGTACCGATGTTAATCGATATCTCAAACAAACATCTCAACAGAACATCAGTTCTGATAAAACTGCAATGTTGAAAAACTATTTTTTTTTTGTTTGTAGAAATAGTGATTATTAAATGAAACATAGAAATTATATTTTTAGAAATTTCATAAAATTCTTAGAAAGAATCTTAGATAAATTGATTAAAAATATAGAACAAAACTTGGAAAGAACTTCTAAGGGAGTAAAAAAAAATGTTATCTCGACCATATTGGAATCGCCATCTTGAATTATGTCGTCATAAATATGAAAGAAAACTTGTAACGACCGAAATTTGTAAATCGAGAATGTCGAATGTATCCTTTCAGCTCCCATTTTTAAACACTGATCTTGGGAAATCGGGCACCCCTTTGATATCGAGATCATTTTTTCGAAAGATTTCATAAAGATAAAAATAAAATTTTCCCATCAAAATTATGCATTTATAAAAACGAAAACAAATTATGAAAATCGGTATTTTCATTTTATTTCTGAATAAAGTGAGGTTAAATGTCCTTTGTTCTAAATTTATTCATCGGCATTCGATAGAGCGACCTCCAAAACGTCAGATATGATTTTTATAAAAGCAGTATATAATCAGATACAACGTAATAAAAACAGTTCATTTGGGCCTTTAATGGGTTAAATGAGAAAATGTTCACAGAAGATTAAAAACTGTTTAAAATTTGTTGAAAAAATTAGAATTATTGCAAATTAAAAAAAAAAGTTTAATTTGAAAAAGTTGAATTTGATGAAAATCAACATAACAAAAATGCATCCATCTTCATTAACGAAATTAAAATACGAAATAAAAATAGTTGAAATATGCAAATATAATGTAAAAAATTTGCGAAAATGAGCAACAATTACAACAAAATGAATAAAATCGATTATTGAAATATATGCTAATTAACAGTTTACATACAAAAAAAAAAGACAAACAAAAAATCATGAAAAATGAGAAATCAATACGTCATAAAAATAACAAAATCCTTCGAAAATCGTCTTGAGATCATATATAATCATTAACTATCATTAATTACCATCGACATCGTAACGATGCAATTGAACAACAAAAAGTTTCCATCACAATAAATAAATTATGTAATTAATTCAAATGCGTATAAATGTCGATCAATATTAGTTTTAAATATTTCAAAATAGAATAATATGAAATAAAAAAATATACAAACAAAATCAAAATCAAAAACAATATACAATAAAAACCCGTATAACAATAGGAATTGTATCTGTTTCCACTCATTTCACAAAGAATGTAGAACTTTGCATTCGTGATTTTCCGCATTTTTATCGAAGAAAAACAAATGTGACATTGAAAAATGATGCAGTTTATTCAGCCGGTACGGGATACATCGTTTGTAAGAATGGAAGTTTGTACGTAGTGAATGTAGAGTCTTTACTCGAACCTTCCAGCAGGAACTTCCGCGTATTGTCAGTTTCCAATGACAGTATTACAAACTTATGAATGCGAATGGTAATTTTACATTTGATAACATGAAATTCACTTCTGGTATATAGAAAGTAAATATTCATAAGTAGGATGTTGATAAGTATATATATGTATATGTACAAATACACACGCACACACACCTATATATATATATATATATATAGTGAACAAAAGGTGATCATATATATATATATATATATATATATATATATATATATATTTGTATATATATATATATATATGATCACCTTTTGTTCACTCAACACGTCACATTTTTAATTATGACAATTTCAGATATCGAATGCACATAATTAATTTATTAATACAATTTGAAAAAATATTATAAAATTAATAAATTTTCAATTTATAAAGCAGAATTATATATATAATATATTACAATTCACTATGAATATATTAAAAAAAAATTACTTTTATGCCTGCAGACTTCCTAGTTATCGGAGCAATGAAACATTAGAAGCCATTAAATAACACTGAGTTAGATCACATATTCTACTAACATTTTATTATTTAAATTCGAATCAAAATCTCATTTCCTGTCTTCAAACATGATATAATGCGCCGGTATAATATAACGCCCGATAGATATTAAATTATTTGATACGTTCGAATAAATTCGTGGCGTCGTTGATTATACGACATATTTGCCTTACATCATTTTCACAACTATTTCCTATTATGTAATAAAGTAAAAATAAAACATTGATGTTATATATGATATATACATTCAGACATTATATTTCTATCTTCACTTCTATGCTATAGTTTGAAATGTTGTATTTTTTCCATATAATATATCTGCGGCCACAGGTATAGAAAGACAAAGAATACGAAGTTTAAATATTATCTCTAATGAATTGTAATAAGAAACGTAATTTTCCAAACAACAAAATGTTACATGAACTTGTGATAGAATTTGATTTTTAAAAGAACAATGAAAATACGCATCTTAATCTAAAACTATATATACTCTTCTATCCATTCGTTTTATTGCATTCTTTAAACTTCGATATCCGAGTGTAGGACTGTTCTATTCATATTGTATCGATAGTAAGATGTGGATGCTGCCAAAGTGCACAAGACGGCTATATATGAGCAATCTTCACACATACGCACTTCCAATTACGCACTTGCGTGTACGTGCATTCGTTCAGCAATATAGAAACTTGGCAACCGTGTACGACGATCGGACCAACCTGGTTCTCGCGTGCTATCTTTCTTTCTCTCATACTCTCCCACACACTCGTCGGTATAGGACAGTGACAAAGTCCTTTTGTATTTTCTAACCAAATATACGATTTTAAGAAATACGTGATTTTTCGAATCTTCTTTAATAACGTAAACGTTCGCGGAAATTGACAAATATTGATACAGTTGTATTTTCGTAAATTATAAAGTGGGTACTTGAGCAAAATTTGAACCGTATCTTTGATATATAAAAAACAGAAAAATGTATATTTTACCCTGTAACTTTTGACATTTTTACGATATTATATTATTTCAAATATATTTTAAAAATTATATTAAAAATGTTAAAGAAAAATGAAAATTATGAGAAAGTGAAATAAAAAAATAATTTACTACAAATTAAATTTACATAATTTGTTAATAATACGAAAATATGATCGAATTCAAACATTTGATCAATTTTTGTATTTTGTTTCAATAAAAAAGTTCATATGTTTTAAAATTGTTATTTCTCTGATTTTTGCACGTTTAATTGCATTAAACGAACGGAATTTTTATTTTATTTTTCTGTTTACAAATTTTATAGTAGTGCCTCTCATCTCCCTACGATATAGAGGTTTGAAGTTCTACCATTACTACTTAAAAGATAATACGTCAAATTTTTTCGAAAAACGAAATTAATCTTTCTATTCTCATCAGTCAAAAATTCGATTGATTTATATTATAAAGTAAATTTCAGAAAGTCTGAAAATAACCAAATGTTAATCGGAGGAACGAATTGCACGGCGTTATTTTAAAGCAAAATTATTGATTCCCTCGATAAATCAGTGACGCATACATGCGCTTCTACACCAACACGAGATACATTTGTAAACACGAGACAATATTGATAATCGTTAATTATATGAATCTCTTCCGGGTTATTTATCAAATATGTGACTTTGACAACCTTTTATTACAATTGCATCAACGATCCCACATACGTCTGATTCACCGTTAGCAGCATCTCTCGGTTTTGCCGTGATCGCGGATAAAGACACTACTCTTCAATATTCATTATTCCATTTGCATGAGAAAGTTGAGAACCTTTCGTTTTATCTATATTTTGCGCCAGTTTCCGAGTCAAGATCACGACTTCCACGTAATATCTCAGCTTGACTATTACTTGGCCCTGCTGGAGAGAAATGGTACCCTTATCTGCCACAAGAAGCGTTCCTTGCATAGAAATGAACGTGGTTATGTCACACTTACTAATTTTGGTTCTCAGAATGTAATATGTTCTGGGTACTTTCGAAAGAACGATCTCGTTTGATCATGTCTATTCCAATACTTTGTGTAAAGTTTGTGTAAATAACTTGTTGCGCTTGCATTCAATTGCCTGTAGATTTTTTATAAATGACAATATAAATATGATCATTTTATGTAGAATCTTGTATGTACAGGGTGTCCCGAAATTCTCTTGCGATAATTCACGAACGCATATGTGACATCTGATTTTAAGTAGAAGACAGTCTATCGAAATTTGATTCCATAAACGTACATACATATGCGTGTATATATAAGTTGGTATGTTCAATACAGAGAGTGACAATCATGTTCGTAGTACAAATTCTGTAAATTAGATTGAAGTTTTAAGAAGCGTATTATTCTGAGACAATATTGTTAGTTTTGTATTTATATATCGGAAAGGGGATGTAAGAGGTTGGGAGTTAAAAATCGTTTGAAATAGAATAAATATAATGTTTAGATTTTGTAATCAATGGTTGCAAGATTTGGTGTTTTGTTGGTTTTTAACAATAATGATACTACATATGTATAACATACGTGGTACTTAACAATTACATTATGATATGCGAGATTCATTGTATGTAACGTACATATAACGTGCAGAACGTATACACATGATTCTACTGGATGATTAAGTAGCAATGAATTTCCTTCTGTTTTACAATAGCAACAAATATCCAAACAGTCTCATGTTAAAAGGATGCAAATTGAACTGTTTACAAACAGATATAAAGTGTCTCGATACAGATGTATTATACATCGATTGCAGGTATTATACGTTTCCGTAGATGTAGATTGTTCGAAAAAAAACTTATGATAGAAAAATGCACAAAAAATTATTAGAATGGAAAATTCAAGCTCTTCTCTTTTTTTTTGGTCGGTTCTTTAAAAGATCCCCATCGCTTAGCATCTTTTAGTTCTTTTAGATCCCAGTCTTTCTCTTAGTTTGCGATCATCAGTCGAATTTTGTATTTCTTTTTTGTTCGGGTCAGGGTTCTCGAAAAGCATATATGTACAACTGTGAGCATAATCGGTGAGTTAAGGTATACATAGAAAAAGGAGCATAGCAAGCCAGTCATCCCGCTATATATATAACAATTGTAAGAAAAAAAAGTAATAGAAATAAAAATATATAAATAAATTATATGAAAATAATTTATTTTGTTATCTTCGAAACCAGGCCCGACCTCCCTTCCTGGCCCTCGTGGCCGAATCGGGAAAAACATCTTTCGATCAATTAACAATCCTTTATCCGTTCTGCCTTTAATTATAATATTTTGCCATTTAAATAATCACGTTTACGAATTATTGGTACTTTGAATACATTTCTTGAACTCAAGATAAAAATTGAGTGGTAATTTATTGAATAATTATGGTAATTTGAATACATTTCTTTGACTAACAGTATAATAAGAATCAAATACCTTAATTCGATTTCCGTAATCCCGTGAATAAACTTTCAATATTACCATGGGATTATTTCAATCTAGATTGAACTGTCACTCCCTAATAGGAAATAAGACCAGTTTATGGTCATTATTTTTTTGGACTGCGTTACTTTTAACATAGAGGCCAGAAAAATTGGGCAGAAACTGGTGTCATTTTCTACTAGGGCTTTGAATTTGTGAGTTTCAAAAAAAAAAAAAAAAAAATTGTTCATAAACCCGTATATAAAATAGCAGTGAAAATAAATAATTTTTTTTCCTTACGATTTTTCTACAGATTTGTCTATCGATTTGTCTACCGATTTGTCTATCGATTTTTCTACAGATTTTTCTACAGATCTTTCTACAATATACAGATATTTCTACCTACCAATTTTTCTATAGTTTTTTCTGTTGTTTTTTCTGTAGTTTTTTCTGTTGTTTTTTCTATAGTTTTTTCTATAGTTTTTTGATAGATTTGTCTGTAAATATTTCCGTAGATTCATCTATTTTTTTAATATATATTTCCTCTTGTTTTTTTTTTTTATTTACATTTTTCAACATATTTTTCCCTAAGTTTAAACAATTTTTTAAATGAATTTTTCGGCTGATTCTTCTGTAGATTCTTCTACATATTCTTCTACATATTCTTTTACAGATTCATCCACATATTCTTTCACAGAGTTTCTACTAATGGTTCTACAAAATTTACTGTGGATTTTGTCTTTAGAATTTTCTGTATATTTATCTGCAGATTTATCTGTAGATTATGTGTAGATTTATCCGTAGATTTATCTATAGATTTTCTGAACATCTTTTTATAGATTCTTCTACTGATTCTTCTACAGATTCTTCTACTGATTCTTCCATAGATTCTTCTACAGATTCTTCTACAGTCAGTTTCTTCTACAGATTCTTCCACAGAGTTTCTATTAATTTTTCTACAAAATTTACTGTGAATTTTTCTTTAGAATTTTCTATATATTTATCTGCAGATTTATCTGTAGATTTTCTAAACATCGTTTTATAGATTTTTCTACAGATTTTTCCACATATTTCTTCCTATACATTTTTATACGAATTTTTCTGTAGCTGTTTTACCATGAATAAAAATTGAGTGGTGATTTATTGAATAATCAACAAAATATCATCTGATGCTGTTTAAGGTTTACCAATTTTCATTGTTGAGAAAGTCTTGAGGCATTATGCGTCGCGTGCAAACATTACATCAGTGAAACGCACTCACACAAACTCTACGCACTAAGAGGCTATCAAATGCTTATAAAGAGGATGGCAAGTTTCACTCTTTAATGTCGTCTGAACAACGAAGTAAAAACTTCTTTTTAACACTCGTGATAAATATGCGTGACACCACATATTTGCAAAATGTTCTCTCAACCAAGAATCATCAGTCTATACGTTACTATACGAACAAAAGTATATAACTCTTTTCACCACAGTTTTTAAAAAATAATCAGTTTATAAACTATAGTTTATTTATTCTATAGAATAAAAACACGCTGATAATGTTTAAAAAATGCCGATAATGGCAAAACTTCTTATATCACAATGTCAGAAAAGAAGAAGTAAAGTTTTATTACTCAAGGCATGCCGAAGGTATATGTTTTGCGAAAAAATAAAATTTGATCTCCTCTTAAAAAAGAATGAGGAAAACGACGATATATTCTAGAAATATTTCATCGTCGCATGTTAACGTTTAAGCACGTGTTCGGTGACTCGTGCTGAAATCGTTATGCAAATAGTCTCATTTATCCGCGACGGCGTACAATACGCTATTATTACGTTTGCAAAATTCAGCCGCTGCATATCTCGAATAATTTTACAGGATTTTTGTCCAAACAGAATTTCCCCTGACCGCATGAAAATCAACAAAACATACAAGCATCGTGAAATATCGCACTGCATATAAACGCATTTTGGCGACTTGGTCAAGTAGACGTCAAAATATATAAATTCTGGAAAATTTCACGTTCAATGACAGTAATATATTTTCTATAAATAGAAAAGTCATCTATACATTATACACTTTACAGCCCTTTTCTCGTTCTTTCCCGGTATCTCGCTCTATTCTCCATATCTCGGCCTTTCTACCTTATTCTCTATCTCTCTCTTTCTCTATCCATGTACATCCCTCTCTCTTATCCACTCGTCTTTCTCTTTCGCTCTTTTTTCTCACTCTCTCGGTCACTTTTCTCCGTCTCTCTTTTGACCCTTCTCTTGATCCTTCCCTCGATCTCTCTCTCTCGATCCTTATAGACTATATCCCACCTCAGGTCCTCGGCTCATTCCCGATCAGGTAAAACGTAACCTGGCTGCCTCCGCTACTTCGTGCCTGGCTCTCGAATCAGTCGAGTCCGCAGCTCCATCGGCCTCGCATCAAGAAATCGACTTAGACCATAAGAACAACATTCGGCCCCGTTGTCGGCATCGATTTCTACTTCGACCTCGATTTACTCTCGAAACGTCCAACTAGTTACTAAATCACGTGTTTCGCGAAAAGATCGAAGGGTGCCATTTGGATATTCATCAACCCTAGACGGCCCTCGTCTCTGTCGAGAGTGAGTATTCGACTCTGTACGGTGAATTATCATTTGTGTTTGATTATCGTTATGAGCGCCCAGTCCAAACAAAGCACGCCGAACAAAAAGTTGGTCGTTTACACAAAAACACGTTTCTCGCCGGCTAATTAGCATATCTGTGTAATGACTAACGTGTTAATCGCCGATATTTTCACGGATACGTGTGCAGTACGCTTTTATGTTCGCCTGCAGTACATTTTAGTTTGTATACCGTGAACATCGTTCCGAATCGTGAAAGTTATACACGGAACCGTTCGAGTACCTGCGGAAATTTGACAAATTATTATAATAAACGTATGACGCATGCATCAAGTTTTCGAAAATTAGGTTTCCTTACAATTTGGGTAGAAAGTGTAATTATCGACTTTCTTTTCACTAATGACAATTGAGAACGTTTGAAAATAAAATTTCCCGCGTAAATGTCATTTTGTGCACAATATCGCTTGCCAAACAATGTTTGGAATACAATGAGGCTCTTTAATGCACGAGGTCTTAAATTATGTATTTCGTAATGTTTAGGAAAAAAAAAATTTGCAGGTTGCAAACAAATATCATAATTTTAGTATTACGACATGATTGGATATAAAATTATGGTATGTGTTGGTAATCCTGATGGAGAATATAGCTTGGAAAATTTCGAAATACTGATTGGATCTTTGAGAGTATTTCAATGATTTTCTACTTTTTTTAGGGAAGTTTACGATTTTTTCTAACACGTTTTATTATTGGTATGGTCAAAGTTCCAAAAAGGGGGTAAATTTTACTACATACAGAATAAATATTCGAATAATGGAAGATTATTTTCTAACTGACAACCAATAGGGCAGAACTTCCAAAAAAGTTCTACTCAAAGTCAGAGCAGAATTCGTAGTTATGTTTCATAAGATCTAAGGCGTTCTTATCCATACCCCTGTACAGAGAAATAAACGTCATTGTACTGGCAAGTGCCATAGTTATTCTCTACCACGGGTGGATATATCTTTAAAAGCAACTATGAAATCTGATTTTAGAATGATACATTTTCAAAAATATTTGACTAATGACGAAAAGATAATCTTTTTATATTGATCGCTTAAATCGCATTTTACTACCCTGTGTAAGCAGTAAACCTTAATTCGAATGACGATAAAAGAAATATGCAGTAATTTAACATTTTTTTAAATATTTTATAGTGGACAAACGAAAAAGTATTATTGCAAGTTCAAAAATAAAATTGAAACTAATAAAAAAGTATTGAAAAGAATTCGTTCAGTTCTGAAGGTGAATATTTCTTTTGTTTGCAATCCTATTTTAAAAGATCTGAATACTTTTCAATAATTTTTGGAATATTAGAAAGATATAAGCATTTCTTCAACTTCAAACATATTAGAATAAAATATTTTCATTTTATTTTTCATTTCATGCTTCGTTTCATTATTCGAATTAATATACATTTTTTCAATAAAATTAAAATTAGAATTCTTAAATAAAAACGAATTATAAAATATTTAAACAAATAAAGCCATTTCGAATTACAAACTGATTGCATTTCATCGCAATTTCTTTTCTTATTTTAGTAAATTTATTTTATTTAGTAAATAAAAAAAAAGTATATTTCGTATCTCCTTTGTAATAGCCAAGGTTTTTCTTTTTTTTCGAATTCTATCAGCAGTTTCGAATTTGTCAAACTTCAAAAAAATCCCTCTATTGGCGAACATCTCACTGTATCAAACGCTGCATTTGCAATTTGTATAACATCCATCTTATCATTAGACAATATCAGTACCTGAAAATGACGGAGGTTTCGTAGCATATTTTTTATCCCAAAGTAACAAAATTATGATTTTGCAGATTTGTCACAATATAAAATAGAAAAGTACACATACAGAAAACTATAAATAGTCATTACGAAATTTTATGTATTTCATAAAAATATACTTCTCGAATAAAAACTTAATTAAGCTCATGAAATACGTATCATTTAATTGATCCAATTACATAGCTTACATAATTATTTATTTATAGTCTAATGCATTTTTATTACATACATATATAATCATTTTTTATTATGTGGATGGAAAAAATATTTCATAAATAAAACTGAATGAATTAATTTATTGAATTAAATACATCGCGGCAATTTCCAAATCGTCATATATATATATTGAAACAGCTGAAATAAACAAACGTACAAAGGGTTGGCAAAAGTATAAAAAAACAAAAAAGATGGTAAAACGAAAAAGAATTGTTATCGAGTGCGATTTCTGTAATTTCCAGCTCTTTGTAATAGCACTCCTCTGTGTTATCACCAACAACCGTTTTAACTGCAACAAGGCGAAAAATTAGGTTGCCCATTGTACACTACAAAGTGTAATTAATTTCATCTTTAAAACGCAGCGTGCGGTACAAGCACGTGTACAAATGCTCGTGACACTTTTGACATCCATAATTTTTCAAAAGCGCGTTTAGTATGATCAAAAGAAAGAGTGCACGGATAAACTAGTAACGGAACAGGAAGCTTATATAGCGATACGTTAATTCGATGAAAACAACAGATTTCTATGTGATGTATATATATGTTTCGTTATATCAGTAAACTTCTAGAATATTTTGCGAGTTATACATTTCTACAAAGTTAAAACAAAAATTAATAAAATTTCGAATAGAAATACATATAGGCATTTAAGTTAAATTTTTTTAAATTTATTTGAAATAATTTTAAGTTTTTCTATTTATGTTTATTCACAATGAAGTAAAATACAAATTTTGTTTACATCAAATTAATGTGTTACTTTTCTTTATTAAATATTATTCTCTCATAATAAATCTTTTGCCCTTTCATCGAGGCAAAACTCAGGGTCTTTTTTTTGTTAAGAACATATTTCCCATTGCTTCTCTAAAAATTTCGTTTCTTTCATTTCTTGAAAATAAACAATTCACTGAAACTTTTCACGTATCACTTCACCCAGTTTCTATTTTTTTTTTTTTTTTTTTTTTTTTTTTGTATATAAATCATTAAAACTATTCACTTATTGAATACAATTTGTGTTATCGATAAATGAATATGCAAACTCATCACAGTTTGAAATGCAAAAAAAAAAAAAAAAAAAAAATTTAGCATGCAATGCGACGAACGAAAATCCCGACCATAAATTTAATATATACAATGTATGAATTTTACGCTTGCACTTTTAGTCGTAAAAGAGTAAAGATACATTATTGTTAAATAGTGACAATTCTCTCTTCGATAAAAAATGAAAAATATAGGTCATATTTTTTTTAGTCACACATTAAACGCATTATGCATTCGCAAATTATTATCAGTCCACCACGTCGTATATAAAAAGACTCGTTTTATCTTTAAGACTGTTTAGGCCCGTAAAACTTGAAAGCGCTTACTTTTTTTTGCCTTCGAAATGTATATTTGTAAAATTTATTTTCATCATTTTATGGAGGTTTAAAATTTGCAGTTTATTGGCTTGTTTCGAGATATCGCGCTTGATAATAGTTCTTTAACGATGGAACAGTCTATTTTAATCTCCTTGCTATTAGTCCGCAGAAAAATAAGTGTAATGTTTAGCGAAATTAATTGGTCCATTAGGATGATAAAGCACTCTATAGCGGGGTCATTTTGCACAATGCACTCTAATAAAAATTCAGTTCATTAAATTATCCAACTTTTTTTTTATATATTTTTAATAACATTTTATAATCATATAATGAAAACGAGTCAAATCTTCCTTTAACTTTCCTACTATACTTTTTTTTTTGTATTTTCATTATTCATCATGTTTTGTACCAAGTAATAACTTTCGCCAAAAATAGTAACGATTATATTCGTATATCCTTCATATTATTTTCATTTATGAGTCATAACCATGTAAATGAATCATTCATAGTCACGAGTAACTGTAGATTTGCTCGAAGCAAAACATCAATGACCCTTTCCAACTAATGATTTGTTTTCGTTGCAAAGCCATCATGGATAGAATGTTTGTGCACTCTAAAACAGGGATCCGAAGGTTTTCGACGATACTTGAAGACTCATCGGATGACTAAATTTCCGATTTCAAAACGATTATTTACGAACCATATGGCTTCTGCCGACAAAGTTGAAATTGTGCACACAGACGAGATTTTCAAATTTCATAGGATGTTTAGTCTAAGTTGTTTAAATTTATATTTGCATTAATAAATTTCGGAGGAATTCATCGACTTAAAGAGACAGTCAACTTTCTGCCAATCGAAATCCAATGAAAATTCAACTATTGGTCACGGTTTGATGGAAACAGTCGATTTTTAATCAACTCTTTCTGGTCTAGCTTGTATTTGACTCATAACTGACTTTCCCCTAATCAAGTAGATCGGAAAAATTTTACCATGAAGGTTGACTAACCTAGTCGACTTACATGCAGAATAAAAAAAAGTAGCCTATTAGTCACTTTTCATTTATGCATTGAAACATTTTGAAATTGTGAGTAAACGAATGACTTGATTTGTCCTTATACATAGAAAAGAACATGTTGCAATTAATCATTTTCAGGTAATTAAAATCTGTGAAATTCTCTTTGTTGTATATGAGATAGATCTGAAATAGATCATCGTAAATTTTCAACGGTAGCTGTTTTTTTCATACGTAAGCGCAAGGATATCCCATCAAGGCGTACAGCTCGTGTACACAATTAGAATTGCGATAAAAAAAAGAGATAAAAATACCGATGATTTTCTAAATTTAGCATTTTAATTACGCTAATCGTCCAACAAAAATGAACGTGCGCAACTGACCGTAATTTTACATAATTTCCCTCCTCTTACCGTGAAGTCGCGGACGAATTTCAAACTCGTTGCTGCGAGAAACAAAGGACAGCCTTCGAGTTTTGTTTTTTTTTCTCTCTCTCACAGAGTGGTTTCGCGAGGCGTCTCGCGCGTCGCCTACTCTCGTAATCGTCATTCGCCGATTTAATAATAAATTGCGGCGAAAGGCCGCGGGAATACGTATAAACCGCGAAAGGTTTCCTTAGAGGCGAGAAAAGCCGGGTTTCACTATACCTGCCCCACGGCTGCCAATTGCGTAATGAAATTTGCAAAACACCGGCGGCGGCCTCAGCGCTCGATGTGTATCGTGGCGAAAGGGGGAAGTATAAATGTATGAATCGCGATCGACAGAAACGTCGATTATAACTCAAAGTAAATGCACTTCTGGAACACATGGAATTGACTTGAAAATAAAACCCAGCAATCGAAAAAGGATTGGGTGTGGATGCCAGAAGTATGCGAATGGATTCAATTGAATTCGTACAGTCTGTCCAAACTGAATCCTTGCAAATGAATCCTGAATTCAAAGGCACTTGTGGGCATTGTCGTGAATCCATTTAAATACATTTTTCCTGATTGATGGGGAATCATTGAAAAGTAAATACAGACATTTTTTAGTAAACACTATAAACCATACTGTGATTGATGGATTGATGAAAAAAATTGCATGACTGTTCTGGAAATGAGACGGTCTTGTACCAGCACTGAAAGCTCGGGAAGATCTTGTAAATATAGACTCTGTTCCAACTATCAAATTCGTACTTTCGACTATTAACCGACTATAAATTAATTAAAAATAAGACGAATATATAAAATTGTAGTCGGTTAATAGTTGAAAGTACGAATTTGCTAGTTGGAACAGACTCAAAAACCAACCAGACGGTTTAGAGTCGGTTTGCAGTCAGTCTATAGTTGATCCGGATTGCTAGGCCATGGCCCAAGCAATTTCGTCGCAATCAAGTTATAATTCATTATTGGAGGAAAATCTAATGTTCCAAATCATGCATAAAAAGCTTATGAAGATCAGCCACAACATTAATTGAAGTAATATCCTAATCATCTTATCAAATCGTCAGACGCGTTGGTTATCGTGAAAGTACATTATTCGTATTATATTTGCTATACCATCACATATGAAGGTTGTTCGTGGTTAACTAGAATAATACAATTATACCATACTAGAGCCATTATTCATTTCGACAATAGCATATTTATGAAGTGACATTTATGAAGTGTTACTGCCGTTTCTTTAACGAACCAAAGATCAACATTACGTTTTAAGAGTGTCGATTCTTATGAAACGTACTCAATATAAAAACTTTTTTTTTTTTTAATGATGGATGACACGCGATTGTTCTTATCTGTCATATAGACAACATCTTTTCCCTGTTGATAATTCAAAATTTCCCATTTGGGAATTTGACGTAAAATCCTACATACGAAAATATTTTTTAGAATTAAAGAAATTCTAGGATACGTTTTAGACAATTTTAAACAAGAATGAAACATGTTTTATTTTTTTACTTTTAGGCTAGAATATATCGTCTATTGTGTTATTCTTTATATTGCATTTTTCGTTTGTAGATGTTTGCACATCATATACGTAAAAAGATGAATGACTATAAATACAAATGTGAAAAAGCACAAAGTAACCACATTATGCCATAAACATAACGGATAAAACCGAGCAGATCTGATAATTCGAATGATTAAAAGTCACTTAAAATTATTTAACACGTCTGAAAAAGTGACGTTCAATTTTGTTACGTTATCGGCGAATCCAGCCTCACCTTAATTACGTTTGTAATTGCGTTCACACTCGATGCTCAAGCCTCGTAAAAAGTAAGTCATATACCAGCAGTGCACATGAATATAACGTCTTTTTTCTTTTACGAGTAAATACCGCGATTACAAGACGTATATATACGCGAGTCCCTATGCCCCAAAGATGACTGTACCTAACTGTACGTTGTTTACGGTACCTCGGCAGTCTGAGAATTTATATTTTTAACCGGTTTTCCTTTTTAACCGGGTTTGCGCTGGATTTCTTTGCAAAGAATATAACAAGTAGCTTTTAAAAATTGCAGTTTCAACTATACCGATTATCACTCACGATTGATTGAAAATAATAAGGATTAAAATTTTTTTTTTGGTACGATTCGAAACAATGAATCATGGAGAGATTTCTGATAACGTGCATTTAATCTTGTTGTCGATCATTTTAGACATTTAATTAAATTAATTTGTACCTTGATGTAATTAATAGTTTCACCATTAAGAATTCTTTATTAATTGTATCTTGTTAAACAAGTTCGTGTTTATATACATTTCTGTCTCGTACACACGAGGTTCTGTTATCAAAGTTATATTGTCTACGTTTGAAGTCATTTCAATGTAAAGTTGTAAATTTATTTAGTGTAGCAATAAAAAAATAACTTTTTTACCTCCTAAAGTTCAGTATTACGCTACATTATCATTTTTATTTTCATTGTGACGCAAATAAAAAGAGAAATATAATTTCATTACAATTACAAAAAGGTATTTCAACTTTGAGTGTAAAAGCGTAGTTTTTTATTGCAAATAAATGACCTATTTTTATAAAAAGAAAAGAGTAAAAAAATATTATACGTATCTTTGCTTGTATAAATTCTTCTTTTGACAGATGTATTCATCGTGTCCATTAATTATTTTTGACAATTTTCGTTATAAAATTTGTACTAAATGATCTATGATCTAATAATATCACTTTTTTAATGATGCAGATTAATTATGTAACAAAATTAATTACTAATATTCGTGAAAATGCAATGATTCTGTTGTTACAATACAGATACATAAATCCCAGCAAATATCCCCAGTTTAAAGTGACCTTCGTGATTGACGTCATGGATACGATTACTATATAGTCTCATTGCAAAACTTTTCGTTTTCTACTTGTGCACAAAAACGGCGACTCAAGTCTAACGGAACCGACTTTTTGCACAATTTTCCCGCAGTGTCTCAATATAGGTTCTGATGTTTCGAATCAGTGGTCAACTTTTTATTTTTATATTGTCACAAATTTTGTCAATAATACCATTAATAAAAACATTTCAAATCTTAAAAGTTTAATAAAGTATTTCTTCCAACACAAAATTACTCGAAAGTTGGTACTAAGATTATTGCGGGATCGTTATAATTACGAAACCGATAGCAGATTTACGAATTTCGAAATGGGGGTTTTTAAGGTTGGTATTTTGAATGCATTAAAGAATTCTTACGACATTCCATGAAGAAATCACTCTAGACATATACTAAAATTTGATAAGGAAAACCTAACCTTTTCTCAATATCCCATAGTAACATTATTAAAAGCTGCCATGAACTCTTTTCCAACTGCTTTCCAGTGCAGATTTATATCCAAATCTACTTCTCCACCATCCCCAATTAAAAAAAAAAAATCTCAAAAGAAAACGAAACTCTACTTTCACCCTTGCGCACGCATACAATGTTGTAACTCCGCCTGCCTGATCGGTCGAACAAATAAAACTGGCGGAATCGATGCGGAGGAACGGCAGAAAAAAACGTGCCATAAAAATACCGAAGTCGTCCAGACGAAACGAGGAGGAATAAAGTATAAAGTCGGATCTCGCGTCATCGCAAAAAGGAAGTCGAGGTTACTAATTGGATCCGCCTGGTACACCCCGCGCGAAACGACCCTTTTACTGCGGGTGGAACCAGATGTAAACAGGATCGTAAAAATGGCGTGGGATCTGTCGCCAGCAGGAAAGAGAGAGATAGACTTTTCCACACTTGCAAATCCAAGTGCTAATTGGATTCGGCTTTGTCGCCCGACTGATACCCTGATCCTGGCCAGTACCACTATTGCGCCCTCATTCCCCTTCTCCCGTTCCGTGATCCCGATTTCATGCGATTTTTCCGCGACGAGTTTTACGACGCTCGAAAAACTTGTGGCAATCACTACAATTTTCTGGAATTTTTGCAATCAATGCTTGGATTACTCGACTTGATAGCGATGAAAAACAAGTGCGGGTTCCCGGTAACCGGCAATTGCTGGCGAGACTAAGCAACGTTTATTTCTGGATGCGAGATGGTAAACTCGGGATCTTAATTGCGTCTGCGAAATAAACATTATCGGGCATTACGTTTTAGAATCGTGTACCGCGGACATTAATTACAATAAAAGTGTTCTTGTATTTATGAAAGCGATTCACTTAATGGATGCTGTCAATAACTCGGCCAATGGGTTGATACTTTGTAAGACTTCTTCATCTACAGTGTCCCGAGCCTTGGGAACCAAGGATTTTACGACATTGAACATTATTTATACTATAGTGCTTGTGAATGTTTGTACATTTTGATCCGTGACTGTAACTAATTGTATTAAATAGAAAGGGCCAATAAAACATTCTTTTGTATCAATTCAAATCTATTGAAAAAAACCTCGAATTCTTTTAAATCCTTCAAGCCACAGACTACCGCACATTGCTGAGCATTCGGCTGGAAAACTGTACAGTTCCTCGAGATTAGAAGAGAATGCCATAACTATTATTAGATGGTCTTTTGTCATTCCTTGTTTCCAATTCATCAAGAACAGGACAAATGATGTTCAGTCTCTGGACTATCGGATGATCCCCTATTTAGGATTTCCAGAATAAAAGGTATAAAACTGAAGTCCAGATCTAGAATGCTCATTTATAAAGACTTGGATTTCTTTTTCTCACGATTACTGTATACAAAGAGTACAAATGATACAAATGGACAGGTATAGAAAACCGAAATGTTGGGAGTTAGACAAACAGGAAATATCGGAATACTGCGACCAATCAAAAGATAGACGTTTTGGTGGAGGATAAGTGGAGGGAAGCCTCCAAACTCCAGCAGACAAAATGCTACACCTTCCTATTTGAATCAAGATTGTCCATGGAGCCTCATGTCAGAAACTAGTCTAGGGAGTACTGCAAAATTCGGTGAGTTTGTTTACAAAACAAAATGCCAAAGCAAATCATAATCATGACAGGGGACGTAAAATTTGTGTCGTTACCGTTTACTTACTATCTCGTTACATCGAACCAATTACTTCTGCGTAATAACGTTCCCACGCGACGCGACACATCTCTCGTAAGGAGAAACGTCGTTATTTCAATCATAAAAAAAGAACCGAATAATTGATCAAGCAAACAGTTAGACCGGTTTAGAAAGTCGCAAAAAGTGATCGAGCCTGTCTGCTGGAAAAGACGAGCCTTTGTTTGAGCGCCAGAAAAGAGATAAAAGAAAAAAGAAGCAAGAAGGAAAGGAAAGAGTTCGTTTCAGTCTGCCGAGCGAGGTGGCCTAGTCGTGGCTGTCCGATAGTCCGATTAAGATGCGCGGCCAGTTACTCGCGTGCAGCTACGTCACTTTACAGCCTCGTGGCCCAGTGACTTCCTCGGCGACCGACTAACGACTATGCAAATCGATCACTTCGTGAGTGATTTTTTATTCCTGCATTGTATTGCATTTACTGTATACGTTAAAAATGCGGACGACGGTGCGAACGAGTGCCGAATTTCAAGAGAGTTCTGTTTTCTCGATGGATTCTTCTTTTTTTTTCATTCACGTAAATTCGCCTTCGGGTGATCTTTAAACTTTTAGTTTGATCCTGACGAAAGAGATGTCAGTTATCGATGGCTTTCTAACTATAATAATGTATGTTTCAATCCTGATGTATATATAATAATATAAATGGTAAAATGATCAATCTGATGTCCATGGGAGTAAGTGTGTTGATCATTAGCAGTGCCTTTTCACTTGCCACTTTCATTCCTACGTTCGTAATAGGCTATAATCAATCAAAATCAAACGATAAATAATCGTCCTGGAAAATATGATTAAAGATGAGAATTTCGAATACACGTGTGAAAGGTAGAGTGATGTTTAACCTGTTTTAATGCTTATTGGAATACTGGCTAAGGAATACCCTAAAACCACATCTCAAAAACACCCAGTATACAATATAGAACTAAAATCTTCTCTTCGGAGTATGTAATCAGACATTTGGGTATAAATTTCAAGCATACGTTCATTTCTAAAATCATTTTTTAAACTACTTATTTGGGTCTCTTGTTGAAATCATGTAATAAAAGACAGTAGGGATCGACGTATAGGGCTACTTTTTGCACTCATTCCATCCAACTTTTTACATCTGCTGATTAGGTTTCTTTGGGTATTTTAAGTCAGAAACGAATAGGGAATGGGGAATACATTGGACGTACATCGGATGTCCAGATGTACGAATAATGGATATTCAGGCTGACATGTCCATTGGACTTCCATGGTATGTTCATTGTTTGTCCATTGTACGAATAAAATGAAAGTCCTAAGTACGTATTTGTGCTATTTAGGATGACACGAAGTTTATAGTTAAAGTTTACATACCCAAACAGAACTGAACCTACTTATAACAAGGTTAAGTAATGTTGCTATAAGGTTGTCTTAATCTTACTAGAAGGTTCGGTACTGTTAGGGTACCTATATATTTGTTAAATAAAACAAATTTTAAGCTTGATTTGTGAGCTTTTCAGAAAGTCGATTTGTAGAAAATTTCCGTTTACACAAGCCAAAATGTTTAAATCATAACTTGATCAAATAAGTAGGAGAATTTACACTCCCGGAGAGTGATATGTCACTGTTAAAGAGTCACTCAATTTTCGTACACTGAATGAAATCATATTATATTTAAAATATGACGTTGCAAATAATGCGAATAGTAAATATTATATTTAATTATATAGTTATTGTGACTTTAAATATAAAATGAATCATGCATATTTGAATTCCAAACGAAATAAAGTATTAGAGGTATTTTCTATATAAATTCCACCAATGTATTTTTCTGCAATTGGCCCGGATAAATGGGATGCTTCGTCGTTCTATTTAGTACATTCCATAACAGAATTATGCCAATAATGCAAAAGAAAATGAATCTATACATTTGAATGTCGGGTAATTTTTTACCTCGCTGATCAAATGAAACTTGATGGCTTTACAAGTTTCATTTGAAATTCAATAAATTATCAAAAATATTTTATGAAAGTAAAATATACATATTATGCAGCAATTATGATTTATTTTATATATAAATTGTACTCTGTACAATATAATTTTCTTCTTTCCATGTTGATAGTATTGAAATGGTCCATCTATCTTCATAGAAAATCTAGGACTTTTTCAGAAAATAAAAAATCACTAGATTTACAATTTGGAAAAACTCAACTATGCGCCGATATGATAAACATTTGTATCTAAAAAAAAAGAAAAAGAAAAATATTACCCATTTTGACTGGTAAAGGATAATCGTTCCTTTCAAAAGAAAGTGAAAATCGTGTCGGTTCTCACGCGAAAATATTCAATTGGCCTTTTCTTTTTTACCCACTCAACTGTTTCATTAAAGTGAATTTTTCACTCTCTTATACACTGTCTTATGTAGTAAGTGTACCAATTACCGAGAGTGTTCCAGTTACCAGCTGTCGACTTTTAATTTATTTTAAAATTGTAATGAAAGTCAGGTGCAGAATTATGTCTGTTGTAATCGTACAAAATGAACTCCTTCTCTTTCTTTCACTATATTATAGGTATACTTTTGTCGTAGGAAGATCTTACTTGTTCCATAAACAAAGTTGTTTATTGTACTCACAAATTACAATCAAGACTTTTCTGATGGCTAAATTCAAATTTTTCAAAAAGAGTTTTAATTCTTTTTAATGAACACTTTTCTCGTTGCCACATTAGGTTAGGTTAGGTCTCAACTATTATCCACTTTAGACCCCTTTAGCAAGTACAAAGACGAAGATTTTTCTGAAAACGATTTTATAAGACGTGAAAACTGACGACGTGTGATCCATATTTGTGCACGATTATTACATTATTATTATGGTCTTTATCAATTTTCCATTTCATAATAAACAATCAACTTGTGAAGTTTACGAATAATGAAGCTAAGAATTCTTTCGAAAAATGTACGTATATTTACTCCACGAATCTACGTTTCATCAGTGATGTGCTTCTCAATCACTAAATTGATCAATATGAATTCATTTGAAATTAGAACAGAAACTGACGTAAAAAGTGAACTTTCATAAACTCAACCTATCCATTTTCTCATTCTATGATTATGCCTTGATAAATTGCGTTTATCCCAACTTTCAATTTTCCGGAGCGCGAACGTGTGAGAAAATATGATAATTAATCTTCTCACTTTTCCTCGAAAGTATCAATTTACATTTACTTGCTCATTAGAGGCAAATAATGGCATCTCAATATAATAACAGTAATGAATCAACACCCATATGTAGCGATATTCAAATAAAAACAACAAAATAATGTCAACATTCATTTCTAGTAGCGTTTTTACATTTCTCAATTTTCCAAAAATTGTTTGCAGAAATGTTTGTTCTGTTGTTTAAGAATTGTTCTTTACTTGTCGGACATTTTTCAAATTGCTTCATCACACTGCCACCATCTATCTTTGCATGTAAATACTTGGTAGCGATGTAAGACTACTTTTCACGTAACATTGATTTTTTTATCATGATAACCTGGTCCAACCATGACTACCTTTCTTTTTAAATGCCTACAGAAATCCTAAACTTTTGATCCAATCATTGCTTGTTAAAAGATCTTTCCAACCATACGCGATAAAAGGCGAAATCCTGCGTACAGTGAAAGTTACGAGCAAAAATCAAAACGTGGCCCAACCATGACCACCCTCTCCTAACAATTTCGCTTCTGTATCTTTTGTTTCCGATCAAATTATCACTTTCTCATATGATTTTTTCCTTCTAATTCCAGGTACCCCGAAGAGAGACATGGAATCCTGGTTAAGCGACGTACAGCGTGTGCGAATTCCTCGGCCGAAATTCGGCAGTGGGAATTCCGTGAGGAGGTCAAATTCAAGCGTGCAGCACATTCGACCGGAAGTGCACGCGAGGCAAGTTCCGGACGTGGCAAAGGTCACCGAAGAGCTACGCCAGGCCCTCCAGGACAAGCTGTGACCGCAAAAGTCTTTGGATCGTTCTAATCGAAAAATCTTTATTCCGCGTAACCACCGCCCCACTGTCTTGCCGTTAACAATGGCGGCTATGACAAAGGAGATGACTAAATCGACGAACATCAAAGGAGAACGAGTTGCACTGCGGACGAACGGGTGCACGGGGAAGTGAGAATATAGACCACCAAGTTCTCTTCCCTTGTAAAATAACTCTAGTGATTCACTACGGCAATAACTGTAGTATACATATATATTTTTGCAGTGGTTACAGCGTCCCAGAAAAACGATGATTGGCTAGGAATCAAAAGTGTCGGAAGTTATCACGAGTGCGCGGATTGCGACTTTCATTAATGTGTGATGCACTACATATCGGATTAATGTACGCGTATGATTTGATCATTGTTATAACCCTATAGTAATTACATCAGACATATATCATAACCATAAAACCAGTACTTAAAATCTCAAAATCCTTCTTTATTTTCGACCATCTAATTGGTTTGAGATTCTTAGAAAAGCGTCAATGGTTTTGGGTCCAGATATATCCAGATTATTTTCTGTTCTAAAAAAACCGGAGCATGATGCTGCCGTTGAAAAGGACTGATTAACCTTTTTACCATATAATGGCTTAAGATTAATTGGGTTGGTCAGCAGAACTGCTCATTTCTTCCTGTGATACCTAATACTCCTGCAGTTCAGAATTCTTCAACATTATTCAGACAAGTTTCCCCAATGTGAACTAAGTCAATTTTAATAACTCCCAAAATTCCACTCAATATATGCAACTGGTTACTATTTCTCTTTGTCAGTTTGGTCATTGTCTATATTATGGTTTTATGTCTAGGCATTTGATGTCAATGAATACTGTTATGCTCACGTTTGTAACGTGACCATGAAAATCATCCAAGAACATTTATCCAATTATTTGTATCAATGGATGTAGAAATCATCGCAGGCAATCTAATTAATATGTAGAGTGATTATGTTTCAAAGAAACGACGGGTACCCCAGATTTGTAGATGTCTATCGACAAAAGACTACCATTTCTGTCATTTTCATCACACTGGATGGTTCATCTACACAAGAAATAAGAGCAACGAGTCGTTAATATTTCCTCTCAATTTAAGAGTAATTAAAATTATCGACTTCAACCATGACGAAAATTGTCGACAAGAAACAACTCAATATTTTTAATTGAACTTAACCTCAATATATACTTTTTCTTTTTTCGTCTCTTAATTTTATAGGATCTTCTACTGGGATGATATCAACGTCAGTCCTTTCTGTTGATCATTGATTTTGTTCACTCGTAATATCCGTCACTACACGTTTTGGAATAAATTACTGTAATTATAAATTTCAGTATTTACAACAATTTTTACATGCTAATTGGTTATCGTAAAATTTTCAATGGAATTATTGTTATCGTTTATGTCAATAAATATGATTAAGTTAGTTCAAGAATGTTGCAATTCATGTGAAATCACTAAAAGTATAATATCATTACAGAATTATTACTGTACTTATTGTTTTAATTGCGAGAGATGAGTTTGCACTAAAGCTTCGAGTTACAATCATCGAACTTCAGCGATGCTGTTTATACTACAAAAGTCTATTAGCGGATTAATATACTGTTATGGTATATTAGTTATTTATGAGCTCGTAACTTTATGTACTATATGTACCAATGTTTTTTTTTCGGCTTGTAAAAATTAATACGGCAATTTAGCATTGCAGGATTAATTTAAAAGAGAAAAATGTGAAAATTTGAAGAAAAAACCTCGAAATATATATGTGCACTACTTCGTTGCTATCTCGTAGTGTGATCACTAGTGTTTTTTTGGCAAAGATCGATTAGTCCCACGCGGCATGTAAATACTTTCCAGCAATCTCGTTATTATACTAGTATAAATCACTATGCTATTTATTCGATAAGTTACCTGGTAATAATTGTACGAGTATTATAAAGAACTACTGTAAGGAAAATCATAATCATTATATATGCAATTCATATGTGATTTAATTACTTTCTTGTATTATACACAAAACTATACTCGATAAGAATGAATCTATAATCGAAATATGTCGCGTATCATATTTTAACGCGAAAAATGTTCGTAAACAATAAATATTATAGTATAATAAGTGGATACAGTGCAAAATGATTTTTAAAGAAACAAATAATTTCGTACAAATAAATATTATGATAAAAATTCTGCGCTTTCGTTATAATGTACTTGTATTTGTACAATTTCATTAATGGTATAGGTTTTTACACCCATTACCCGAACTGAACTGAATTTCGTTGCATAAGAACACTCGTTGATGCATGTTTCATGCTTATGATGCAAACGTGCATCAGGTTAAAAAACATGTATTAAAATAAATGTACTTTTTAAAAAACAAATTGAACTGCTGTTTAAATCTTAATTAATTGTTACATTTATTAACCTTGTCCTCTGTCTCTTCCGTCTGCTAAAGAATTTAAAAACTGTTTGTGGAAATTGTTTTTTATAATATACTAAATTCTATAGTAAAATATACCAGTAAAATATGACCGGTAAAATCCATAATTTTTCATAATTTCAATCAGCTTTAAATATTAACAATATGCTCGATCGCTTATTTTCATTTTCGTAATTTCCATAAGATAATTATAATTAATAATAATTTTATAAGCATTTCCGATATAATTGTTTATATATATATATATAAAGTAATTTTTTGATGTAAAAAGAGCTAAATAAGATCAAAAATACAAATGTTGTCAAATGTAACCTCACATTTCTAAAAAATTTAAAGTGATGGGAAAATTTTGAGAGCACTATCGTTTTCAGCACCAAAAGTACTGGAAATGATAATTCGCGCAAATCAAAAAGGCAAACAAAATGTGTTATTTATTATCGGTTAGTGGAATTAATTCTCTATCAGTACATGTTCGCCATTTTGTCTGTTTCGTTTTTTTTTTAATCATTTCGGCATATACTGTTTTTTTTTTTACTAATTTTTGTTATTTATTTATTTCATTCTTTTTTTTTTATTTACTTCAAGAAGAATTTTGAATGAAATTATTTTCACACTGTTCATTGGTTCATCATGAATTTTTGTTGCCTATACATTTGTCTGAAATAAGCTCCATGAATATTAGTGCATTTTGACGTATGGCCAAAAATATTGGAAATCCCTATCTTGTAAATTTCGAAATTTTGACCGCTTAATTTTAAATCGCGGAAAATTCAATGGTCATTTTCGAACTTTAAAATTCATTTATTTATTGTTATATATATATATATATATATATTGAGTACAAGACATGATAAATCTCCCAACAAGAAATTTCCTGATCTAAAATCGACTTGTGACCATAAAATCGTAAATTTATCAATTCATGCGAACAAAAATCGTATTTGATTTATATTTTATTGGCCCGCACAGGCAAAACCCGAACCGCGGAATCGGATGTTCGATCAAAGCAGTGTACCGCGGACTTCTAATTAGTATCTCATTATAATTATCGACAGCTCGTCTTAATTGCTCTGCCTCTCAGGGCATTTTCGCCTGATCGATTCGCCTGATTCCTTATACGTCGCGCTTCATCAAAGAATTGCGCCGACGAATCTCAACTATACGAAGAGTCTTCATTGGTCGTTGTGTTTTATATATATATACACATATATATCATATATAGTGAAAAGTATATGAAAACAGTCGAAGCACGCACAGCGCGAAAGCATTCCGCGCAGATTACAGTGCGCGTTGACCTTTGCCATTGATCGATCGAGGAGAATTGATGATCATTTGCTGATTTGACGCGCGGGAAATTTACTAGGTGTGTCAAATTAAGACTGAACATTTCGCGAATGCCAATTTTTCCCTTATCGATTACGACATTTAGGCGTTTAATTTTTTAACAATATCAATATTAGAAAAAGTAATTAGTTCTAAAACGAACCATAACGTACCATAATTCTGTATTTAATGTCCAATGTTAATAAATAGTATGGTGCAAAATTATGGTACAGTCTTTTATTTTTAAATTTGTATATTTCGTTACACACATACAGATTGTATATCATTCAAGATCTTGAAGTTTTAGCAAAACGTTGTCATACCCTCACTCACTTTATTACGGTTCAAAACGCCTTACAAATGCGATTAAATGCGAACAAGAGATTGCACTTGTACGTCAGTATGAAGATTGTAAGGTAAATTGGAACAAATGTAAGTGTTGCCGTCCGATTACACAACGCGAGTCAGTGGCGTTTGAAATTCGATACAGGCTGAAATTTCGTTCCATTTATCATCAAATCACTCTTGAAAAAGTACTCTTGACAATACGAGAGACCATTAATTAAAAAAAATTCTGTTTTACTTGTTGCGCAAAGTACTTTAGAACATCGATGCACATTTGATAGAAGGGCAGTGAAGTTCACTCTTATCGAAAATCACCAAATATCTTTGTTCTGATAACATTTTCTTTCAGTAAAGTCTATATTCGTTGTTCTAAAGAGTTTAGACGACTTCTAGATTTCTACAGCAGCTGCTTCTTTTATTCTCAATCAGAGCAGCTAATTAATTATCATGAAGATAATAAGAGAATGTATACATCGTCAAGAATATAAGTCATGAATTGAACTACGATAAGCAACAACAATTGTCACTGGAAAGTAAAAGGACCGATATAATAAAGTGATGTTTTCACTTTTGTCAAAGTGCAGTTTTCACTTTTATCAAAGTGAAAACAAACTGTTTGAAAATAACACAGTATACAATTATCTGCATTACAGTGAAACCTTAAATATCGACTAACAACACCGTTAGAAATCAACACTTGCAAAAATAACAGGTCTTACAGAACTTAGCGAATCGCCATTAAAAGCATCTTTGTGGAATGCACTGGAATGAACTGTCATTATCTTGATTTTTACATCCATTTTCCCATTACTATCAGATCCGTGCATTCTGCAAACTCGACGGTTAATTAAAAAATATTGTTACTTTCAGATCCGCCATATTGGTTCAACAATCATTAAAAAAAAAAAAAAAAAATGTTATATATATTTATGGGTATAACCTATATGTGTACTTGAACCCTGATGTTACTCCTTGAACAGTAAATAAAATCGTAACATTAACAATACTACTGAAGATAATTATTAACATTATTTTACGATTTTGCACCGAACGTATATTAATCGTTCAAATTTATGACTCGAGAATTGCCCACGCGACGTCAGCCTCTTTCATTAGAACTTTTTTTTCTTTGTATGCGCGGGGGTTTTAAATATCTATATAATACTTTTGCACGTATTTTTTCATAATTACTGCATCGCGCGAGTACATAAACCATGCGAAACAAGTTTCAGCTTGTTTATTTTCATTCGCATTTGTTGGAACACGGCAAAGTTTCAGTTTGTCGGACGACACGCGTGCACGACACGTATATATATATATAAGAGCTTATATATATGAGGTATGTCGCGTATATATACGCTCGTTCTGAAATGATTTTCGTGCACGAAACTCCCAGACAGGAATCTACTTTCAAAAATCAATAAATAAAAATCAGCGGAGAAAAGTTATATTGTTGATATTTTGCTGGTAAATGCGTGCATAAGTTTTTTTATTCCACTTTGAAATTTATTGGGTTGGATGTAAACGTTGAAAACACGGTAAAAAGACTATTTCATTTTACATCAAACTTTAATGGTGATGTGCAACAAGAGAGACAAAACAGGATTCAAAATCTTTCCATCGTTGGATAGGAAAATCTCCAGATTCAAGGATTGTCATAGTACTAATCATTTAAGGTCGTACCTGGGACAATCACAATGAATTTTCAAATTCACACCCACAACATCCCCCTTTTCTTCGAAAGTATCACAAACATTTCACATGTTTTCCAATAATTTATCAGTTGTTCAAAGTGAATAAGAAGTGGTAAGGGGAAATCTTCAATCTCTACCACTGGGTAATCCGACTATATAATATTCGAGTCAAAAACGTTTGGCCTCTGTTATAAACGTTTTAAAACTTTCATCGTTTTAGCTTTATTTTTCAAACTCTACGCTCAACCTGTTTGAAAAAAGGTGACAACTGCGTAAAAAAAAAAATCGCCGGGCTTCTAAACGTTGAGAACTGTTGAAAAAAAAAATGAGGAGACAAATGGAAGAACGGCTGCGAGTCCGAAACCGATAGTTTCGTCATTAAAGCCCCTGGCCGTTCTCGAGCCAATTATACTTGTTTCGCGATAGACTTAAGATAAAATCCGCGACGTAACTTAACGACTCTCCGTACTACGATTGCGATGCGAAGTTAAAAACGTGCCGGTGAAACGCGCGTGTACGAGTGTAAAAACATCCAACGGGGGAGCTGCGCAATAGCAAAAAAAAAAAAAAAAAAAGAAAAAAATGTGAGGATGACCTTGAACCCTCGGTTGCTGCTACTTCTGCCGAGTTGCGTCGTGTACCTACTATATAATTATTAGCTATACACTACATCTCCAACGACGAGACTACAGGAACACGTGATGCCGAGATCAGTAAAGTACATACGTCACGAACTCCGAGATATAGCTTCTAATACATAAAATATTTATCCTACTGCAACCTAGAACAGCGACTATTAACTTGACTATATATGTATGTATGGACATCCTCGTCTAGGGCAACTTTGATTTCTTTAACTAGCCTACGTGAAATTTCAATAATATCAAACTCGACTATAGTCTTACGCGCCAACAAAATACATTTTTCAGCAATGTCGCTGGAGGGACGAGATGAGAAGGTCATTTCACTTATATATACATCATTTTTTGCATTAAAAAAAAAAACTGGATTGAATGAATTCTTTTTCTTTTATATTTATTCCGGAATTTATATTTATGTGATTCATTTGTTTTGAAACTGGACTTTTCACATTTCAGCGTACCATGGTCGATAGTAAACATCTTTAGCAACTGCTCGTTGTTAATACAGAATTGTCATGATCGAGAATCACGTGTGACCTTGAATGACTCATATAATTTAGAATCATGACTTAATAAGAATATGAATCAGTATCACATATGAGCCATAATTAGGTAAGAGTCATGATCACACGTGAGCCGGAATTACATACAAACCAGAAATGTATATGAGCCACTATAGCATATAAGTCAGGCTTACATATGAGCCACAATTAGATAAATGTTACGATCATAGATGAGCCGGAATCACATATATTTTAGAACCATGACTTTATGAGCATATGAATCAGAATCACATATATGAGTCACAATCGCACATGAGTCTGGCTTATACACATGAGCCATAATTAGGTAAGAGCCATGATTACATGTGAGCCGGAATTACATAGAAACCAGAAATGTATATGAGCCACTATAGCACATAAGTCAGGCTGACATATGAGCCACAAATGGGTAAGGGTATCATAGATGAGCCGGAATCACATATATTTTAGAATCACGACTTTTATATACGTATAAATCAGGATCATGTATATATGCCAGATACACGTAGAAGTCAAAATGATGCGCGGCTTGATTCATCATAATCGTTTCGTGCGAAATATAAATCACGAGAAGACCAGGAGGGATAACAGAACGGTCGAGATAATACAAGTGTTGTACTTAAATTTTATAACACTTTAACTCCAAACATAAATTTAAGTAGCACTTCAAATACGAGTAGATCATAACATAATTTGTTATTGTTTAATTCTTAACGAAGTTCATGGAATCTCCGATGGAAGATGATCAATCTTCTTCTGGAAAAGTTGCTACAATTGGGTTTGAGTTTCCGTTTTGTTAGGAAATGAGTTACATTCCACTTTTAAAGAATGACAATTATATGATTGATTGCCTTCGTTTTCGTATTTTCTCAGAAGAAGGATTGAACAAAGTAAAAAGCAATTTCCTTGTAATGAATAAAGGATAGATAAATTTGACGAAATTAAATATAAATATAGTGCTTCAAAGTTTTTTGATTGTAAACATCAGACTGATTTCAATTTATGTTATCTTGAATGCCCTTTTCTTTGTCCAATAACGAACATCCATTAGATTCCCAAAAGTAACGAAATCCTTTCTGTTATTCCACTGGTCCATCAACAACGAAAAGTCCAGTAAATGTTGTTATCAAGGTATCGTAATTATCTGACTTGACCGAATGTTGAAAATAGAAAAAACAGAATTAGTTTTGAGAACAAAAAACGCTGCACATAGTTCAAACGTGATTTGAAGTTTTATGCTTTAATTAACAAGTGCAACTCCACTTTCCATGAAAGTCTACTTCAAGCAAATTGAATTCAAACTCCACGTGAGACTGTCCAGTTTCTATACGGAAATAAAATACATATACGTTAAAATGGCATGAAAAGATTCTCGAATCGTCCCTCCGCTATTTTCGTAAGTCTCGAGAATACAGAGGAAACCTCTCAGAAAGATGAAAAATAAAACGATCAAACGAAATAACGCTAAGCCGACTTACCAGATTGTCATGAAGGCGATGATGTCCATAATCTCTGAGATTCCCTCGAGAACTCGGCGAATTATGGCGCAGACTTCGATCGTCGTCCATTTCGTCGTCGTAATCCTGAAAACGATTTCGATCTTTTTATCAAAAGAGACAGTAACGAATCATTCTTAAAGTATCGAAATATGTTACGTATCAAGGTCCCATTGGGGTTTGAAAGTCCTATTAAAGTAATGCCCGACATTTCTATACGTCACGGTCATTTGTTTGTTATTGGCAGATGTTAACGGGAAGGTAAGTTGGACTATCGTCAATTCTGATTTTAATCGAATCTCATGATTGCAATCTCATAAATATTATCACATTTTACCTCTTTCGTTGATCGTTGAATATCATCCTATACAAATGCAGAATGTCCAGAACTCGATTCAAAATATTTTCATATCATACGTTAAATTTCATGCATAACAGGTCTTGTACCAATATTTTATTCGATAGGCAGAATTTGAACGACAAGCTCAAAGTTGATCAAGTGAAACTTTCAAAAGTGGCGCCAACTGTATAGAACAACGAACGTCATTGAAATTCTACTACGTTTCGGGCCGAAGTTTTGAAAAGTCTATTGTGCTAGAAATTCATTGCGGAATATGAGTATGTACCTACAGTACTGCATACAAGTTACGGGTCATCTTTTATAATTCAATTAATGTCCTTGAAAATATCGATTGCATTTTAAAATTAGCAGCAAACATTGGTATCTCACTCAGGTTTTAATATCGAAACACGAATAAGAATATTGGGATGTTTTAAATTCAATATTGCATTCAGTAAATATAAATTTGGCGAGTCACGCGATCACATGCTACGTGTGCAATATATAGCATTTGCATCTACTTTGAATTCGGCTAAATCAGCTGAATGTCAATAATACTACTATATATAGTTTTATTTTTTATTTTTTAGATAATATTGTACAAGATCCAGTGAAATAGATGTTTTAATACACTAGAAAAATCGTCGTCTTTTTTGAAATGTTACAAATAACAATGTAAGTGTCATATATGTACATTCTACTACGTGTCGATCGAAATATTTAATAAATTAAAATATAAAAATGTTTAAGAACTTTCTTATTCGGAAAAGATGGAGAAAACGAAATAAAAGAGGTCGTCCGTCATTGTATCGGTTCAAACGTGAAGAGAAACGAGAATAGGTGAAAAGTTTGCTAAAAGCTTCCCGAACTATTTCTTTATATTTACGCGACTGCGGGCTGGATCGAAGGCACTTAAAGCTTGCGAAAATTTTAGAAATAAAATTTATATTCCGAATGGAAAATCTCAAGTCCTTCTCAATGTTGTTCCCTAAAACTTGCGACGTTCTGGGTAAATCCTCAATGATTAAGTAAAAGTAATCGTTTCCTCTTGTTTGCCAAGAACGCCGAAAACAGATACTCGTTACAAATGACACATCGATAAATTCCATTTCAAAATTTCACGATGAATGTCTACTTTTGAATTCAGATATCCCTACCTGGCTATTTTAGGCATAAATGAAATGAAATTCATTCAGCTCGATTCGAGAAAATCGATTCAAGTCGTCATTTCAGGAACAGAACGAAATTAAACACTGAGATTCGCGGTTAATAGCAACTGCAACCGAAGAAGACAGCTTCGAAGGATGAGGAGAAATCCGTGGAAGTCTGCCAAATATCGATTGGCAATTAATTGCAATCGCGGCGCCAGTCCCGCATGGAGAATAATTACGAACACGATTCACGAATGGTAATGATTTCATTTAGCGTATAAACGTTTCATGGTATATGCTCAATTCATCTCTTTTTTACGGGGGCTTTACAACATTCATCGATCTAAAACTAAATAGAGAAAACTGCCATTGACTCCGTAACACAGTATCCTCCAAATCCGAACGGATGATAATTCAATACGTGCACGAACCAGCCGACATGATGAAGAACTGGAAACTGCTTTTTTCTGCATTTCGAGATTTCCGTGCAAATGCAAATTAGTAATGGATAGTAGTGAACGTAATCCGGCTCTTATGAAGGTAAGCAAAAAGTGGTCCCCAACTGGGCTTGGTCAGTAACTGATATCTTCTTAAATGTCTTTCATAAAGATTAAAGTATATCCTGAACAAACGATTTAGAGACTTTTCATCCTGTTTATAATTTCAATGCGATAGACTATACCTTTCTTATGTACTGTATGATGCTAAAAATGCAAACAATTAAATGATCTCGTATATATCGTTGATTGTTTACTAAACAGGAATCAATCAACACATTTTTCCTAAAAGTAAACTTGACCTGAGATTAACATACTACCACTATCCGATCCAAGTTTTTTCCAGGATCACGAATGCCACCCATAAATCTTTTCGATTTTTTCATTACAAGTCGACTTCTTATCTACGTTTGGAAAAAAAAGGAAATCATCGACAAAGACGTCCAGGCGAGATTAAATGCCGTGATTTATTGAGGCGTGAAGATATTGAAAAAGTGTTGCTAAACGTCGCCGGCTAAATTGTCGATGGTCAATCGTCAATTGGTCTGGAGACCTTAAACATCAAACTACGATCAAATAATGAATACGTATATTTTATATAATACATATTGTATTATACACAGAATCAAGATTATTATAAGGACAATATTGAACCCCCCCCCCCCCCCCCTCCCTCGTTTTAACGCGTTGAGTATAAAAATCATGAACGTACGTGTGAATTATTACTTTGAAAGGATATAGAATCCAAATGTTCAAGGACAATGTTGTGCTTGAAAAAAAAAAAGAATTTGTTTTGAGACCAAAAGTTAGAGGTTACGTGAATTTGATGTTCAAAGTTTAACTGAATTCGAAACATTCGTGATTTTACATGTAGATATAAACAATGAAAAAAATATGGAAAATAATGATAGAGCATGTGTAATCACATGTGTGAAGGCTAAATTCCAATTATATCTGAAAATACTCGGTCTCATTAAATTCCTATTCCGAGGATGAAATTTCGGTAGGAGGCTTCAACCAACAGAAATTGCTGGAATCTGTGATAGCCCTGGATATTCTCTTTAATTAATGTCAGTTTCATTCTGTCAGAAGTAAAAAGTTTTAGAAAATTTGATTCGTAATATATTACATTTGTTAATACATGGGTTTACCTCAACTCTTTGTTTTTTCATGTAAGTTCGTGTATTGTTCGTGAAAATGGCACTTGCTTAATTAAAACTGATATTTCTTAAATAAACGGGGATATTTTGGTGACATGTTTGATGACTGATTTCATAAAAACCTATGAAAACAAAATTCAACTTTACTTTTCTTTGTTTTGTTGTTGCGTGACAATAAAAAATCTCATATTATGTAAACACAGGAATCTATTAAAAGTGTAAAAGCGAGAATCATCACATCAAAGCTTCAATGGAATTCGTTTATTGGAAAGGCACCTAGAAAAAAAAATCAGGCCGATCGTCCATCGTTATAAATCTCTCCTGTTCTTTTTTTTTTTGGCGCACGAGGTGACCGGAAACGACGCGAGGCTGACTTGATTTATGCAGGAGGTTTATGTTGCGAATTTAGATACTTTTTCTTCCCACGATCCTTTGTTAATTTTAATTTTTGTAACCTTCATGGAAATTTAATATTTGTATTAATGATAAATACGTTTAACTTTAGTTTTTTTCGGATATGCGGTTAATTGTGGATTTGCAGCTTTTTAGGATAAAAAGTTATGATTTTACTTTTTAGAATTGCAAATGACTTTCTTTTTCTACTTTATCATATTTTGAATATTTTCAATGTTTTATATTTGCCTGTTTTGGATCACTTCTTTTTTCAACTTTTCGTTCTACCAATTTAATTTACATATTCACTGACTATATTCTGGCCAATTTCCTATTGGAAATGTAACATTTTCATTATTATTGTAATATTTTTAAATACATTTATTACGAATAAGGTTATGTACACCGTAGGAACAATGATCTTCAATGGTATCTAATATTTGTCCATTTGTTTTATATACATATTTTTAAATCATTTTACTGTATAGTTATTAGATAGAATATTTAGGTACAAATTTTGAATATTTTGATTGAACAGTTATTAGGCAAGATATTTAGGCAAAATCGTGGGCACTCTAACTCTAATTTTAAGATCTAGTATTTGGATAGTTTCGTCACAAAGAACTGGTCTATTAATTTTTGTCTAGTTATTGTTCAGTTTATGAAGTGTTTTCTTAATTTTTTTTTTTTAAGGAATGTTTATCAATTTTTTCCATGTTTCCTAGCTTTCGTTGTTTAAAGATTTCTCTCTCTTTCAACAATGATTCTTATCAGTTGCAATCCCAAAATGTTATCACTCTTTCAACGCCTTTTACTGTTGTGAATAACTTGCATATAATTTTGTTTCAAACATTTAACACGTTAGAACTTTTTTAATACTGGTTTTCCAATTTTCCATTATTTTGTTTTCACTTTATACAATAATTTCGTAATCAGTCATCCGTTAATAAATATTAATTATTTATTTACCGTTAATAAGGATTTGATTGAAATATTATAAAGTGATGTACAAAAGATTAAGGCAATAAGTCGGGAATTAATTAAATGATTTTATAATCGCATTACAGATACGATCAGTATTGACGATGGAAATGTTGTTATTATTTTATCAATATTTTTTCAATATTCCCGGAAAAAGCAGTGCTTTAATATATTTTATTGGCAAATACCAACTGCAAGGCATTCCCGCAAAAGAAATAAATCTTTTCAATCGTTTAATTGAATTACGTTTTTCATATACAATAAAAAGGGCATACGATACATATAGTAAACATTTTCTTTTTAATATTCAATAAATATAAAAATGAAATCTATACATTTTTCCACTACGCCGCATCACTTAAAAAGGTATCAAAAAACTTCTAAGAATTTAATTTATCCTCCGTATAAAAGAGCGGGCTTGCTTTACATAGTTCTCTGATCACCCCTATACTATGATGCTAAAAGTTCAGACTTTGAATTGAGAAGGTATGTAAAATTGAAAAAAGTTTGGAAATAATGTAAAACCGGATAAATGTCTATGCTGGTATATAGGGGTCGACGAAGCTTCAAGGCAGACAAAATGCCATTTCTACAAGCCTGCATATATGATTGCCTGCCGCGAGGGGCAAAGTTATGCTGCGAAGAGAAATATATATATAGCTATGCATTGCATACTGCATCACTGAGATCTACGAATTTTACGGAAATCGAAAGAAGACGAAGTGTGGTTCAATAACAACAGAAAATATTTTTCATTTCTATCTTGTTAGGAAATAAGACATTCTTTATAATTGCATAATGAAAATTAATTTATAATTGCACTTTCAAACATTGATGTATTTAGAATAAGGTTTAAACGTTTTTCATTATGAATAATATGACTTATCCGTATATATATATATATATATATATACATTTCTCACATGGGATGATCAAAACATAAGCGTTATATAGAGTTTATTCTTGTAAGTCAAACAATATTTCAAGTTCAGCCAAGACTTGGTCGATAATGAAGAAAAAGTATTCAAAGTAGAAGTTGCATTCGTTGCATTCTGAATTGTGTAATTATACGAGGAAACCCGGAAAGGGCGGTGAATGGGCTAGTTCATGCGTTTCTAGCATGATAATTAGAAGAAAAGAATTGAAGAGGAAGTATAATAAAGTCCGGATGTATTTAATTAAGACACCTGGGGAATAGTTATTCGCCAACTAGGTAACGTCTTTTGAGGATTAATTCGGTTTATTTAAGTACTGAATATTCATTTTGAAACCTTTTATTTTTAAGACACGATGAAATGCACTTTAGCAATGGCGAATAATTAATAAAATCTTAAAATAATATCGATTCAACGTAATGGAGCGATCTTTAAAAACGTGACATATAAATGAATTCATGTATTTTGATTTGTATCTTTTGAATTATTGTGAGTATTATTTTGAAGCACATTAATTCAAATTTATTCTTGATTGTTTATTGACTAATTTTGTAAATATTTTAAACATTTTATCAATATTATTTTTCTCAGATACTTAATTATTTTCATTCATGGTCAATAAATTCAAGTTCCTTAAGTTGAAAATTTCCATGTCTTAATTTCGACTAAATTTTTATAAACCACTTAAATTCTGTTGAGATTTATTTCGGGATTTTGATTACTTTTTGTACAGTTTGAATTTGGCTTGTATTTACAAAAACTCATGTTTTGACATTAATTATTTGTTTTATTTGTTGATTTTAATTTTTTGTTGAGATTTCTATATAATATTTATTCTGCAATATATAATACATTACAATATATATTAATAATAATAAATGCATTATAAATATATAACATTTATCAGTGCATAGTTTCTTCGATTACATTTTTTTTTATTTAATGCTCTTTACTTTCATATTTTATGTCGCTCTGTTTATTTAAAAAAAAAAAATATTCGTTATTTACTTGTTTCATAGTCAACTTTTATCGGCTCTTGTCAATTTAATTACCGTCAATTTGATTAATTGATTTGTACGCCTTTTAATCTTAATTTTTGACAATTTGCATATGACTCTTTTATTTAGATTTCAAATTACGCCGAGTTATATTTGATACTCCTATTTATAAGTATTGTATCGAGACTTATATTCGTATTGGTTCTTTCATTTGCAATTATGCATTTTCATTATTATTCTTATTTGTATTGCTCCTATTATTTGTATTTGATTTTTACTTGCTTACTCATACTCGTGCATGTACCTGCGTTCATATTTGTATTGGTACTCCTAATTCAACTTGCATTGATACTCATAATTGAATTGTTAACTCGTATTTATAATTGTATTCGTACTGACTTTTGTATTTATATACTCGAATTTGCATGAGTGCTAGTATTTGCATTTGCATTTGTATTTGCATATGAACTCGTGCTCATATATATGTACGTGGACTCGTATATATGTATCGGTATTATCGCAATTTAAAACAGTGACAATGGGGTCCAAATCATTTTAGGTAATTATTTATCACTGAAAAGTCACTGATTTGCAGTACTTTATACTGAGCTTCCATTTTATGTATATTATTCCTACTTCTAATTGCATTTGGATTGCTTCTTATGTATTTGAATATGTACTCGTGTTTGTACTTATACTCGTATACGAAACAGTACTCATTTTTGTATTTGTATTCGTATTTGCATTTGTTCTAACATTTGCATTTAGACTTGTCTATAGATGTTTTTGTTTTGGGACTCGGATTTCAGTTTGCATTTGTATTTCAGACATATTCGTATTGACTTTTGTATTGAAATAAATATAATTAAATATAATATTGCAGCACAATTTAAAATATATTTCAAAGCCACATGTACTGAGTCATGATTAATAACAACAATATCGGTTTAACATCAGAAGGATAACAATAACATATATTCTGTCATTAATGATTTTTATTCCCTCTTTTGTTGTTTATTTATATAAATAATCTGCATCTCATTTGTCCACGATTACAATTACGATCTTCGAATTTAATAAGTTGCGAATGATCGAGAAATGATGGAGAAAATCTCTCTCATATAGATCGAACATTCCCGCGTTGTTCACTTTGTTCTCCCTTTATCGAAGTTACACCATTAAGGTTTTCTCTTCATGTACGATCGGATTAAATGAAATTTTTCAGCACAGAATCTTTAGGAATCTAGTCATGTACGATGGTAGAAAATAGGATAGCTAAAGGTATAAACATTCGAACGCGAGAATTCTCAATTCTATTCTTGTATATCCTCTCAGCGCTATTTTTTTTGCTCTATTTCCTCAAGATCCCTCCGCTCCTGTTGCGTTATTAAAATTACTTTTCTACCTGATCCATGAAATGAAAGCGAATGAAGTCGAGTATCATTTGCGTCTCGATAGCAAATTATAAAGGATAAACAAAAATTGCGGGAAATTGATTAAAATATACGTTCCTCCGGTACTCCTGTATATTTTAAAAATTTTAATTAAAGACATGCCCAATTAATCGATTGTTTATAAAAATGACTTTTCATGACATATTTAATCCTTTCTTTTGTACTGGCGTACGAATAAAAAAGATTATTACTTTTTTCATATATTACTACTATATAGAAACATTGTATAATTAATTTCATATATGAAGTCGATTTTTTAAATGAAAGAACGAACCATATATTTTTTATTAAAATTGATTAAAAGATTTTCATTAAAAACTAATTCCAAAAAAATATTATTCTGATATGCATCTGCAGGAATAATCGAGTCGAACGACTGTTTTCTTGGTGGTATATCTCCCACATTCGTTAATAATTGATTAAAACGATACGTAAATTCATTAAATTTTATTGGCTGCTTGTGTAAAAACCAGAATAAGGTTATAAAGTTTATATATTATTAATCATTTGATTCCTTATTCACACTTAATTATTACCGGATCAAGAAGAAATTAACAATCAGTTCAATGTATAAATACAAATTAGAACGTCGTGGTTGATGTATAGAATTTAATGCACAGATCTTATTACGAAATCGTAAAGGAATAAAGAGATAAGTAAAAATAGACAAATCGATACTTAGCGTACACAAAAAAAATGAGCGCGAAGAAACCTTACATCAATATACGTTACAAATTTGATAAATGTGTCTGTTGACTGCCAGACGGAAATAAATACGTTTTATACGATTTTAACCGATGACATATAGTTTATCAGGGAGACTTATATTATTTATTTATTTATTTATTAATATACGCACCAGATATGGTCCGTTACAAAATAAGAACGCAAAAACGCACAAAAACAACATACAAAAAATGACGCTTATTAAAACTATTACAAAAATAAAAAATATTTATGAATACTCGCATATAAATGATAATTTAACGCAATTTAACTAAAAAAATAAAACAAAATAATTTAATTATAATACGTGTACAACATCTGAGTCGCTGCTCTTTTAAAATCGTGGATCGAATTTTCTGAATTCAGTGAACGAATAGATACAGCCAAATATTATATAATATAATTACTGATTAAACATAAAATTGCTGTAAAAATCTGGTTTGTACAAAGTGATGTTTCTATATAATGAAAAGTTATAAGATGATAATAAATAATAAAGTAATAATAAATAACAGATGGAGGATTGTGATAATTTATATAAAATTTTAATAATTACATACACTGCATAAATATAAATTTTTGTATGTTCTACTACAAAACTAAATAAATAATAAACTAAAAAACATAAATAAATAAATCTATGAATAAAATATATGTATTTTTATTAGGATAATTTAGATTGATATTCAATAAATCATATTTGACGCATTTTTTGTGGCCCTATTCACAATTCTAAAATGTACAAAATTAACCTGCAAACAAAAAAGTGACGGTATCATTTATATAATTATTGCTTGTTACGTAAATGTTACATAGGCGTTATATACCTGTTACTTTTGTGTTTGCTGGGTCAATATATGTATGACTATATTCTGTTTTAATATAATAACATTTTGTTTGAATAAATCGTATAAAAATGTTTAAACGTTTTATGTATTATATGATGTATTTAGGATATCCATTACTCCTGAACATTGTTTTGAATAAATTAAAATACTTTATACTCAATTTTATGTCTGGTAATTTAATTGCTTCGTCTGTTAATATGTAAGCTGTACCAATTATGGATGATTTGCTTGATAATTAAAATATCATGTTCCTGAAAATGTATATTTTTATTATAACGATTTGTTTTTAATTTTTCATTTTTATCCTAGATGAATGTTTAATCTGTAATTGTTTTTTTTTTCTAGTGTGAAATATTTTTTTTTACTACTGTTGAAAATATTTAATATAAAATGATATTTTGAAGGATATCTTCAATAAATTCTATTATACTATGTCAGCGAATACGGGTGATGGAATAAATCAATAACTAAGAAATTCAAAGTATGCTTTAAAAATTTTCAGAGAATTTGTGTTATAGTACATCGGAAATATATAAAAAATTCTTATCGTAATTTCTAAACATAATATTTTCCCTATATAAGTGGAAAATGAGGAAATCTCCCCAAAAAAATTATGTGAAAAAGAAATCTTATAATGTCGAAGTGAAATAATGTCATAAGCAAGATTATTTCGTACCAATACAATTTTAAAACATTCTTAAAAACACAATATTAAGTATGTTTATCAACTTTGAATTTTTAATCGTTATAATAGTAGTTTCAAATTCCAAAAACATGAAAACTGAAACCTTCAAATTTTGGCGTAAAAATTTCAAAGAAAAATCAGGTTTTTCAACATTTTTTTTTTCAATTACTTTTTCTAAATTCGATTTACATTTTCCAAAATCCTCGTTCAAATAGAACTTGTAATAAAAGTTTAAAATGTGATTTTAACAATTAATGTAGCCATAGACATAGACTTGGTGTTTTTACATTTTCGATGAATAAATAAGACTCAATTAATGAAACAACACGCCTCACTGTAATTGCAAATATTGATTATAGAGAGCGCAAGTACCGATTATATTTTCTTATATATTTTTATAAAATATTTGGAGAACTTAGGAATAATAATGACAGAGTGAAATAACAGTTCTGGTTAAAAGTATTATTGGAGCAAGCATCCTACAATTGCAGCAACCACAGAAATGTCAACTAGAGTATGGTTGATCCAACGATAATTTTTTTTCGGTGTACGCTAACCACTTACAACCACTCGTTATGATCTTATAACACCTGATACCTAGCAATGTTTAGAATGTCATGCTTTATTTGAGTCGCGCTTAGATTAAGATTACAATACATCAAAGTTAAGGGACTGTAACAATCCCACCACATGTACAAATTTTAATATAAATGAAAATAATTACAACTGAAAACTCGGATTCTGAACTGTTTTATCTATAACGACCACAACAATCAGATTGTCAATTGTATTCGGTAATCTGACTATTAATGGGATTCATCCGATAAATCATAATCAGATAGACTATACTTATATATATATATATATATATATAGTCTGTGTATATACTTCATTCTGTTGCGTCGAATTAAGTTTGAACTAATTAACTTGTCATCCAGATCTGAACTGAATGGTATCGGAATTACATGTCATTCTGATGTATATAAACGTCAATAACTTCTCACTTTTTTTCTTATTTTGAATTTCATCTATTCAAGGAATATAGTATAGACTACAGTAAATCGTTATAAGAAAGGTAGACTTTTAAAACCTGATATCAGTGATATTTCAGATCGCATCATGCACATGACTAAATTTAGATACTTTAGGTCTCAACTATCATCAAGTCACTGTACGTCAGAAAATGGTTAAGCGGAGCTTCCAAAGTTACCCATCCTCCCGATTACCTTCCACCAACTGAACTAAGCTGTATGTATGTTAAAGAAGCGTAAGATAGTATAAAAACTGTTCAAAGCGTTTACGAACCCTTAACATTCTCGGTCGATAGACCAACTCATCAAAGAGTGGTCTGTCTTTGCTGTCGACGAGTTCTCGAAGCTCCGTCAAAAGCGTCAGCTTTTCGTGCGTGTTGAGCAGATCGCCAAGGCTTGCGACTAAGTTTTCAATGTTCAGCCTCCGCGTCTTATAGTCGGCGATAAGTTGCGACAAGGCGGCTCTTTCGCTCCTAGCAAGAACCACCCTCGCCTTCTCCTCCACCATCGCAGCCGTTGCTGCTGACATGTGCTGCACCCCACGATGCCTCCATTCGTTTGTGCTTCGGCTGTAAATTCGAAATAATAATTTTTTTTTATTGTTTTCATTTAATGATCCTATGTTTTTAGCTTCTTTTATGATCAATTCATATTCAACGAAGGGGACGTCACAAAACAATGTCTACTCTGAACTAATCTAATTCCTGCTCTTAGACCAAATCTGGTTGGGATCTGATAATCGATCTCTGCAGTCAGATATATATAGACCACCTAACTTAATAATCTACTTGGTGAACAAAAATCCATGAATCATTTTGTTGATAAGAAATCCAAACTTAATTATATATGAGTATGTTTAAGGAATGGACCAGACGTGACATCAAATATCTAACAGTACAATTGACCTTATCAATACAATTGTCATTACACTTAGTTTATGAATGTGTTACTTACGCAGGACTGGGAGGCCGATGATTTGGATGACTCTCCAAGAGCATAGAATCGTGATCCTGATACCTTGAAAGTGGCACTACCATCGGCTGACTCGTAGTACACGAGTGAGGCACTTTGCCAACGTCGCGGATCACAAGGCTCATCCTCTTATTCGACTTCAAGATTTGTACTGCCTCGTCGTGCGTTGCTTCCTCGAAACTTTGATTGTTTACTTCGAGAATTTGATCGCCCACCTATACGTAAACACATTGTAAGTTACTCTTATTTGAAACATATTCGTTCCACCCAGCATGCATCACTAAATCTCTGATTCCTAATTTCACTTTAAATACTTTGTATTTACCAAGAGTCCAACACGGTCCGCGACGCTATCCTTATCGACTCCGGTGACATAAATTCCGAGGCCATATTCTAAACCACCGCGGATCATCAAACCGAGCGACTGGCCGGGTTCGATACACAGGTCGACTTTTTTCGTTCGAGGCCCGTATCGCGAATCTCGGGGAAAATTGAGAGGCGGAGGTGATACGGGTCGACCCTGGCGATCTATCCAACTACAAGACTGAGGCCTTCCGGATGACGAAGTCCATATCGGATGTCCGCCCCTACATCTGGGATCCAGCGCTGGACTCCGCACGGTCATACTTAACGTTTTACAGGACTTTAACATCTGAAGCAGAAATATACAGTTGAATCATTATTGACCATCTGAAGTCGTGGTTATTGGCGAATTCGAAACTTTTATAGAATCTATATGATTTCATTTATAATTCGTAATTGTTTTTTACCTCTGATCAGTTCTGTCTGATTGATATAGGATTATCAATATCACTTACAGATGGAAGCAATTGAGCTAAATGAACGAAAATATCTTAATATCAACGTAAAATGGTGGTCGTGAATGAAAAGGGAAGAACATGAACGAAACTATAACGATAAAAAGCGACGATAATATTGAACAGAGTTGGACATGTGCCTAAAACGGTATGTGGATATATCATCGTTATCCATATCTTCGTCCGGACATCTCATCGTCTAGGCACTTCATCAGATGGATGACCATCATCTTGAACACTTTATTGTCCGGTAACTGATACATACATGAAATAAAACTCCCTGAAAAACTAACCCTAACTAAACTATCGCAAGATTTAGGCTTTTTATATTCTTTATTCTTTAGCATTTCAGCAAATATTCAGTTTATTTGTCTACTTCAACTATACTGTTTATCAATATACATTGACCCTTTGAGGGTCATTTTCTTTTTTCTTTATACCTCGTATTTCTCTACGTCGAGAGTTGCTGATCACGAATCTGAAGAGAGATTTTCAAAATTCAAAATGGCGGTTCTAATATGTCGGATAAATGTTTTAAATAACAATAGATTTTAATAAAACATGGTATCTGAAGGTTTTTTGGGTCGAATCGAAAATCAAATTTTCAAAATTCAAAATGGCATATCCAATATGGCGGACAATTTTGAAAATGAACATTTTCCAAGATTTCTAGAAAAAGTTGCTTTGAAAACTAACAGATTTTTGAAAGACGAATTTTTAGCCACTCGTTTTTCGCTCTCTCCAGAGGGTCAATTTCCAAACTTACACCAAAATAAAGTAAACTAAAATAAAAATAAAAGAAAATCCAGATAGTATAAAATAATACAATCGAAACGATTGAAAATTCAATCTAAGAAATTCAGAGAGTATCCGCGATAATAAACGGAACTATTTTGGAGTTTAAAAACATAAAGTAAACTTTACAAACGAAATTCCATCGAATTATCATTTATAGATTGAATAATGCAATAATAGCTTTCATAAATATTAAATGGAAGATAATAAATACCATTTTGGAAATTAACTTAATTCCATATTCAATTACTAATAACAACTCAAGATCATTAAATATTTAAATTGAATTACGTTCAAAGTATTACAATTAATAATCATTTATAATCTTATATATTTATACGATCTCTTTACAGAAATTTTCAAGATTTATTTAAATATTTACGATTTTAATGTATACATATATATATATACTGTATATATATGTACTTACATATTGATATTATTATTTTTGAACGTTTTATTTATTATTTGCAAACTCGTGAATTTTACATACTAGTAGAAATGAAATTGAAAAAGTAGTACACCGTTCAAATTTATGGAATGAAAATGAACTATAGCGCAGTTTCAAACTTTAGGGAAAGTTGTACTTTATGATGACAAATAACTTGCTTATAAGTCGCCTTAAAAAGCTTTGCGAGTAATTTACTACTTTATTCCTTTAGATCCTTTGAAAAATTATCATTTTTTTTCACCTATAAAAATGAAAAAATTACATTTTAATGAAGTCAAAATGACGAACAAATTATTAAAAAAAAAAAAAAAAATCATCAAAAATTATTTTGACTAACACTAAATTTCAATTTACTTAATTCACTTAAACTTCTTTTTTTAATAGTTAAAAACCGAAATAATTAATATTTAATAAGTAAATGAAACCACTGTCTACGAAAAATTTTCCTACTCGCATTGTCAAAATGTACGATCTCGAAAACGAATTGCACTGCGTTTTATTTTTGAAACTCGCTATATAGTACGACTCCCTTTAACTTTTGCCGGATGTTATCCGCGCAAAATTAAAGACAGCCTACGGAGATAACAGGTTTGTGCATTTGTTCAAGAGGGAGTGACGCTGTTCGTTTGGTTGCAAGGATATCGATCTCGGACCAGCTCGTGACGTCACATCCTGCTTATCCTTGACCCGACATGAGACTCGTCCTTACGCCACTTCCGCCTGAAATTTACTCGGGTTACAATATTTTTCTACCATTTTACCCTAATTTACGCTGTGTCAATTTCAAAATCGAGGTGCCGACAATATTTCTGAACTATTTCAGATTTTACGAGGAAAGATGTAAAACGAGTTTATGGAAATTATGAATAAAGAATCATCTGAGTACATATATGCGATGAATGAATGATTAATGAACATTCGTGAAATATTTTCTATATACACAATCGATTTAATTTTCGAAGTCAAAAAAGACGCAAAAAGTTTACGACTTTAATAAGACTGTATATATATATATATCTGGTGACACTTTGGGATACAAGTTTTATGTAAATTTCAAGTTAGATGTATGACAGAACATTGTCAATTAAAATTGTAGACAAGAGTTAAAATCCTTCAAGGTATACGTATCGTGAAAAAACTTTTTCGGGAAATAACAGCTCACGAGTTTTATTGACGTTATAAAGAGAAAAAAGGAACTGGACGTGAACTCAGTTAAGGATATTTTATTTTCCTCCAGTGATTTTTATGCTTCAGCCCCTGGGCTTTCTCTGTAAACGAAGAGGCAGGTATGCTCTAAAATACAGGTTAAATTGGAAATTTTACTACCACTGTAAAAAGTAACATTCCTATTTTGAGAAAATTTTCTGAGATACGGGCAACGTGAGCCAGTAACATTTTCGCATCGAGGATTTTTGTACTTGTATAGGAAAATATTCTAAGAAATACATATGTTATCATTTATTATCATTGCATCATTGTAACTTCAAGTCGCATGACAAAGTCTACATTAATAACGTAAAAAAACAAACTGGAATGTCATATTTCGAATTGAAAAAATTCGTATAGAAAAGTAGAAAATAATTTTTTTTAGAATTTCCCTTTTAATTATTTCGTTTCGTAAATTTTTAGCGACGGTGATAGGTATGAGGTCACGACTGTCTTCTTGGAGTAGACCTATCGATCTGTGTATATACGGTGGAAGAAAATCATCACAATAAGTGTCACTTTAAATTTTTTGGAATGGAAAATGAGGCACTCTTAAAAAAGCGTGAATAATTTTCTACTGTTTTAGAAAACGCACAACGCTGCAAGCAAGAAAATTAAGTTTTAGAAAAAACTACTTTCTTATGTTTTCATAATTTTGAATATTATTATTATTCATGATATCATTAAAAAGACAAAGGATTATTGTTCTTAAACAAAATTGAAACAATGAAAAATATTTTATTAAACAATTTTTATTTGCGATTAATAATGTTAGTGCAATAACAAAGTATATTTTAGGAATCTGAAGTGAGATTTTCAAAATTCAAAATGGCGGATCCAATATGGCTGACAAATTATTTGAACATCGATAGATTTTTGTAAAACTTAGTATCTAAGTGTCGTTAGGATCGCTCATTACTAATCTAAAGGCAGAATGTCGAAATTCAAAATGGCGGTTCTAATATGGTGGATATTTTTTTAATAATTCCGAAATTTTCAAGAAATTGTTTTCAAAAAATAATAATTTCAGAGTCTCAGCGGGAAATACCGATCACTTTTTTAAATGCGATAAAAAATAGTAGTGCACGTAAATGATGGATTCAAATTTTTGAGTACCAATTAAAAAAAAATGTTAATTCGTATTAATTCATTGTACGAAAAAAGCAGCTATAGCTTGCTTTAATGCCAAAATTATTAGTTCCCTCGCGAGTCTATTTGCCTAATATATGTTTTCCATCAACGTTAATCCTGTGACAGAATGAACATTCAACGATAACGAGCAATGAAATATCATATCGCTTCATCGAGGGAACATTTACTCCAGCCTTGCGATCATTAAAGTAAAGTCAACAATGTGTTCATTACCGATAATATCAGGCATAATTTTTCTCTAACAACTGACTTCTCAAGTATTTAATTGCACTTTAATTCGAGCGACGAGTAATAACGAAACCACTTATTTGCAAATGGTTTCGGTGCATCACGCGAATCAAGCCTCCCGTATATATATGTACACCTACATTTCCATTGTTCCTGCACCAGCTCACGCATTCGGGGTCCTTGATTGATTTACAATGCGATTTTCATCATGTCTCAAAATTTGTCGGCATCTTGCGAAACCGGCGATATATTAGGCTTGGGCGTACGCGAACTTCCGTTCTGGCCATTATCGTGCGGCTAAGTTACTTCCGGCTGACGGACGAAACATTTCTCCGCAGGACATCCAGGGCGCTGCTAAACCATTGCGGATCGCGTGCCGGACGTCATTAAAAACCGAAACGAGCGAATCGCCCGCGGTTTAAGAAGCCGATTCTTATCCGGTCTAACGCCCTGGGTTGCTGCTGGATTAAGCCGATCGCATAATTTGCCCGATAGCGCACCACCCAGCGATAATGTTCGTTGCGGTTGTCCAAATATTGTGTTACACCTTAAACGCAGTGTCGTGGATAAATTGCGCGAAATGAATGACTTCTTAAAGTGAAAAAAATCCAATTAAAAGTTCAATGTGAGATATGTGAACGCACGTCTCATCAAGGTTACGTTACATTTGCTATGAACTTATAAAAGATGGCAGACCTGCAATATATATGTAACGTTTTACATGAATTAATATAGATAATAATAATAACAACACTTGTGGATATTTTGATTTGAAGAAGATTTGCGACAAAGTAACAAGAACAAAATCGATTTCCTATACTAGAAAATTAAATCAAGTAATGCCTACTTCCACTGGTCCTAATGCTGCGCTACACGACTTGTAATGCTACTGAAAGATTACTGCAATATTTCAGTAAGATATGTAATGTCATCACAATGTTGCAGAAAAATCAACAATATTACGCACATACTGACATATTGCTGCGATCTTTGGCAATCTTGCTTGAATATTGCATTAACATTGCAGATATATATATAAGCAATCTTACGAAGTTTATATTACTGTAACATTGCAGCAACATTGCTACACCTTCAATCGCCGCAATACCGCAATATTTCTACTGTATTGTAAAATTGAGATAGTATTATTGAGGTGAATTTTCGCAAACATTTCATATTGCACCAACATTACTGCCACTTTAGTGAAGTATTGCTGCAATATTACCAAACGTGCGTTACACGTACATGGAGCCGTAAATTCCTTTGATGATCTCTGAATATTCAACAATCGTAATTCTAATTCTATTGGATAAACTGTCTTTTGTTTTTTTTTTAATTCTTCTTTGTTTCAACACATAATAAAAAGAAAAAAAAAAGAAAAAAAAAAAGAAAAAAAAAAAAAAATAAAAAAAAAAATAAAAAAATGTTGTAAATTTTATATTTTAGATATTACACAGACTAGATTCTCAATTTTATATATTGGATACTACAAATGTCGATTTTGTCAATTTTGTTTATTTCTTATATTTCTCGAATTTTTGTGTTTTTTGCATTTTGGCTAATTTAATGTCAATTTTAGCCAATTTTTAAGTGTCTTGACAAACTTTTCATTTTTATTCGTTACTGTTTCTTTTTATTTATTTTTGCTATTTTTTAGAATAGCGACTACATTATTTTTGTAACAAGTATTAATGTTTTTCCTAAATAATCATTTTGTTATGACGACTTCTTAAATAATAAAATTTTAAAAATGTTTTATGGTATTTGTAATGTTATGGTATTTAAAAATGTTTTATGGTAGCCATGATATGAAATGTAACATTTTCTTGATTTCAGTCGTATTTAGGAATCACGACATTTGTGATATGACTATAGTACAGGCCGTGTAAAGGACTTCAATTTTATTCTCTGACATTTCTTCAATTTTATATCAAATTGTCAAACGACCATGTTCATTTTTGTCATTGTTTATAGTTGGAAATTTCTGTTATTTACCAAGTAGAAACTTTTATTAATTTTGGACCTATGCTTTCTTTTAAGTTTTTATTCGTCTTATTTAATAGTACCATAATAGAAAAATAAATAATAAATAAATAATACTAAATACTAAATAATAATAATAATAATAATAATACTAAATACTAAATAATAATAATAATAATAATACTAAATACTAAATAATAATAATAATAATAATAATACTAAATAAGACTTGTTTATAGTCATTTTTTATGGACCCCTTTTTACTTTTAACATAGAGAACAGAAAAAATGTTTCATAAATGTTACATAATTGTTATTTTATTGTTGCGTAATTGTCAGTATTCCGCTTGTTCGGATCCAACGTTTACGTACATTTTTTTTTAATTTTAATTTGTTTAGTAATATATACGTTTGCTTCTATTCAATATGTCTCATTACTTTTTTTTAATTAAAAATGCTATGCTTTTGATAAATGGTTTCTACTTTTATTTCGTTTGTTTAATTTTTTTTTTTTAAATATAATTAGTTACAATATTTTATTTCTTTTTTACTATTACCTTCACTGTTTTACTTCGCACTATTCTTTTCGAATGTCATGTATGTGCATGGTCTTACATTGACATAAGGCGATCACGTTCTTGCGATGTTCGATTAATAGGACGACGGAAAATAAACGTGGGTGGCTCGTGAAGGCAGACACTTTGTATGGCTTTTTTATAATAAAATAATCAAGACATAATTTTTAACCACGATCTTATAAAAAATTGAAAAATAAAAAATACTTCCTTTGCAGTCTTGTGACTAAAAAACATAATATTTGACGTTTCGGTCCCGGTGTGGACCCTCTTCAGAAA